>CATIWQ010613042.1:0-21063 GCA_949673415.1 Euphorbia schlechtendalii | reverse complement strand
AGAACCATACCCGACCCTCCCCTGAATAGATTCCCGTGAAAATATCCGGTATAACTAATGGTGCTTAAAATATTATTTTAAATGATATTTTTTTCATTAGTTACGGTTTACCATTTTAATATGGAAATGAAAAATGTTTGTATTTATTAAATTTCATTACCTGAAATATTATTGTTGGGCGTGGATTCCCGATACCCGAGCAGGTGCGGAATGTGTTTGTAAAAATTCCCAAAGCACTTAATGGAGAATCCCCGAACCCGCATCCGAAAAGCATGGGGTGCGGAATGGGGGTTGTACTACCCGTACCGAACCCGATCCCTTGACATCCCTAGTTTGTCCCCTTAATGACACGTGTCAACTTCTTATTGGAAAGAGAAAAATAAAAAATAATATCTTTGAAAAGTCAAACCAACCATATTCTGACACGTGGCGTCGAGGGGGTTAATTTTTACCAAGTTAGGGGGGGTAACTGGTCCTTTAAACCAAGTTAAGGGATGGTCATTTTGAAAGTTGAGGATCATATTCGATTTTCTGAACCAATTTTAAGAGAATGTTGATGCATTTGAAAAAAAAAATAACGATTTGATGACCAAATGATTAACACTTACTCTATATGGATAAAAAATATTTTTTAGAAACACATAACATAACCCAAGGTGTGCCAAAAGTTAAGTGATCTTAGAATGTTTTTGCCAAAAAAGGAAAGAAGAGAAAAAAAACACAGTAATGGATTCTTGTGCACTGTGAAGAAGGACAACATCTCCATCCAATTCCATTAATCCTTAATGCCAAAGCAAACCATCTAATTTTACTTACTTTTTGTTTTCTCCCTTTTGCCCTTTTTATCTGCTTCACTTTCTCTATACAGTCCCTCTGATGGCTTCTTTTTATTCCCATTTCTCAATGTGCATTCTCTTTTAAATCACCAACCTATGAATCTCAGTTAAAAACCCAATTGGGTTCTCTTCTTAAAACCCTCAACTCAAAAACTACGCCATTAAAATGGCCGAAGCACCTTTCATGTCCATGTTCATCTTCTTCTTCGTCTTCATGCTTCTTATACTCTGTTCTTCTGGTAAGCAACAGCAAGTTCATGTCTTGATTGGTTTTTTTAACACATTAACACAAAAAGATTCCACCTTTATGTGTTTGATTGAAAAAATTTATGATCTTTCTATATGGGTACTTTTTTTGTTGCAGGAACTGAACTGGGTTTCTCCATTGATGCTAGAGAGAGTATTTCAACTTCATCACTGAGCAAAACTCTGTCAATCCTTGAGCTAAACAAGGTTTCTACCTCTCAAATTAGGGTTCTTATAACTGATGTTAGGGTTTTAACCAATCTTTCAAACTCTGAAGTGCCTGTTGATCTTTACTTGGATGAAAACTTAGTTGAAAATATTACAGCTTCAAAGTCATCTGCTGGTTTGTGGCTTCAAGCTCATGTTGTAACAGTTCTGCCTTATGTTAACATCAGAAGCATTACACTAAAGGGTACTAATGACTTGCCCAAGCTTTTGTCTTCCTTGAAATTGATGCATTCAGTTGTTAGTAGTTTTCAGTTTGATAATCAAGTCAAGGTCTCAGTCGCATTTCCCTTGGAATTGCTGGAGCATTTAAATAGGGTTTCGCCGAAAAATCTGCTTAAGGTTGTAGGGTTCATCAAAAAGACCAAATCTTTTGTCATTCTAGAAGGGGGTTTTGATAACTATGGTGTTGAACATGAAAAGTTAGAGTCTTTTCTCAAATCAAAACTTGTTTCTGATGTTGTTGACTTAGTTTTGACAGTCAAGTGCCTTTTAGACCCGAGCAAAACCGAAGAATTGTCGAATATTCATGAACAAACATTTCCTTCTCTTCATCGACAATTGTTAAAGAATTCCAAAACTGTTTCACACGATTCCGTCACGATTCCGCCCGATAACCCCACGCCAAATATCGTAACGGTTCCCGCCACAAATCCCGTAACTATAACACCAAACATCCCGGCTTCCACTCCTTTGCCAATCCCCTCAACAAATCCCGTTATAGTTCCACCGATCAATCCACCGGCTCCAATAACAAACCCCGTAACAACTCCAGCTCCGGTCAACGTTCCGGTTACAACATACCCCCCGGCCCCCCCTAACGCCCCTTCGGGCCCAGGGCAGAGCTGGTGTGTGGCCAAGACCGGGGTTGCTCAGTCTGTGCTTCAATCGGCGCTCGATTATGCGTGTGGGATGGGAGGCGCTGATTGTTCGCAGATTCAGCAAGGTGGTAGCTGTTATAACCCGAATACGCTCCAAAACCACGCCTCTTTCGCTTTCAACAGCTATTATCAGAAGAATCCCGTCGCGACTAGCTGTGATTTTGGAGGAGCTGCCAGTTTAGTCTCTACTAATCCCAGTAAGTAGTTTTTTTTTTCGCTTGTTGATTCTCTTTCTCGAGTGTTGTTGTTTTTCCATGTTCAGAGATATGATATGATCCAGAGCCGGTTCTGAGCATAGGCCAGAGGTGCGACGGTCTAGGGCTTACGAGCAAAACAACTCAAATTTTTTTTCTATCTATATATAAGGTTTTAAAAAATTCAGAATTTTTTTGATGAAAGAGTTAAATCCTTTTCCCTCTAATATCTAGTAGAATTTATTTCGATTTTACTTGAAGAATTTTGATCCAAGGAGTCCTTGTTTCTTGTTTCGCATAGGCCCTCAGAATGTTAGGATCGGCCCTGGCGGATCCACCTTTAATCGGAATATGCTAGCACTTGAGCTATGAATATGTTGGTTTTTTTCTTGTCATCGTTTCTAACAATAAAAATGCAACAGGCACGGGTTCCTGCATTTTCCTGTCTTCTTCATCATCGGCATCTACATCAACATCTCCGCCATTAACGCCAACTTTGCCGGCACCGACAACTTCAACCACGAATCCCGCAACAACACCGTCACCCACGAATCCCGCAACTACACCATCGCCCATGAATCCCGCAACGACTCCATCGACCACAATTCCTGCAACTACACCATCGCCCACGAATCCTGCAACGACAACATCGCCCACGAATCCTGCAGCAACACCAATCACCACAAATCCCGCAACAACATCACCGGTGACTCCTGTTGGTGGAGATCCAGGGTAAAGTGTTTAACCTAGTATTTTTCCAAGGATCTGTCTGGGATTGCTGTCACGAAACGCTTGACTCAAACTTTCATATAACAACATATTTTGACATTGGACAAAAGATTTTGTGTTAATACTCATTAATTAGGACCTTTTTGCTATTGATTTCTCAATGTCAAAATCTACAATCATAGGAAAAACTTGAAAATGTAGCTTTTCAGGATGGTAGGCAGGATACCTCATTCCATAAAACGAATGAGAATACTTATGGTTCACACTAATTTGGCTGATTTATTGTTTTTTTTTTTTTGCAGATTAGTTAGTCCACCATCAGTGTTAAACTCAAGTAGCCCTGGTTCAGATTTCGGGGCCGAATCCCCTCCTGGAATCGGATTAACCTCATCCACCTCAAAGATTGTTGCTTTGCAACCATTTTTCAGTTGCATCATTACACTATCATTCTTGTTTGCAAGAACTGCCATCCTTGATATGTAGAATGAACCGTATCTTTACGTGTGTGAATTTTAAAGATGGAACGCTACACTTCAACGGAAGATCTGAGTTGTAGACACGAACAAGGGAATCGAGTTCTTTAAGGCAGAATGTTAACAACTAGTTCCTGCTATAGATTATCTGGCCAGCCTGCATGAACCTGCTCGAATGTAAAGTTTATTGCTTAAGGTAAAAAACTTTTCTCCAGATGAACACAGTGGCATGTTTAATTATAGAATGCTAAAAGTCGTAACAGTTTATGAGATCAGGCAGGAATAGTTGTAGTGGTAATAGTAGCAGCAGCAATTTTGTTCCTGTAAATCTTGGGAAGTTGCAGAATTTATAGTTTAGTATTTGCGTTGCTCTTGATTGATCTTGTTATATGATATTACTTGCTTGAAATTCTCAAAGTTAACACTGACAATGAAAGATTAAGACGTTGGTTATTTCGGGTTGCACCGATTTGCAGGTCATATCGAGGTGAAATGACTGACAACAATAGTATAATTTGGCTTTTAGACTTTTAACAGTGTCCTAAAATGATTTTTGATCTTCAAATTGCCATTTTTCATCAAATTAGTCCAAAATGTGTTAACATGCTTGTATGTTTTGTATTAACTTTACGAAACAAGACAAGACAAATTAATCTAAAGAACATAGTTATTAGCTTTACTAGACAGTAGACGGTAACATGTTTAGCAAAGATTCTCTCTTTTTTTTATGTCAAATCAACATATAACTTTATTCATGACATAACCCTTTTCACATGCTAACTTGCATTATTCAAACCTGGTCCACCCATTCATTTCCATAACGGCTACAAAAGTTGGCCTAGGAGTAAACTAGATCACTTATAGTCAAGAAAGTAACCAAAAGCCAAAATCTACAAAGAATCCCATAACAATAAAATCATTAGCTGAGATCTGCTGAATCACCTGTCAACATTGCTGATACATTGGATTCCATTTGTAAGGCCAAAATTATTGGATCTGAATTATAGTCCATTTTACCAACCATAATTGCATGTCTCTGTAGAATTTCATTTCCATACTTCAAAAATTCACAACTTTACTGTATTTCCAACGAAGTATCCTATATTCCAAATTTGATTTCTGCTTACATAGATGAAATAGGGCATATTGTAACATCTACATCTAAAGGATAACTAGATTTATAATGACTGACCTTTATACATAAACTTTACGTCATCTAAAGTATTTTCATCGCTTTGAAAATACTACTATGACCAACATTGACATGGAAACTACAACCTTGAAGCCGGAACTTTCCCAGAAGTTTCGCTTTTCATTGCTGTTTACTTCTGCAACGGACTGTTGCTTTGCTGCTAACTGTTCTCTGAGTTCTTTCAGCGCTTTGTCTCTCCTCTCTCCCATCTGTTATACACAACATTTTAAGAAAATACACAAATGACTTGCCGAATAACAATGGCACTTATAATTCCATGCATATCTCATTGAGTAGTAATTGTATAATTTTGTCAATATATATTATGTTGAGGCTTTATACACAGTGTTTTAAAAAGTGCTAGGAGCCTAGACGGATTCAATTTTTTTTATTATTTTAATATTTGATAATATATAATAATTATTATAACATAATTACTAATAGTCTAATACAATAAAATGATAATATTAACAATTCAGTTTTATATATAATAACATAAAAAACATAAAATAATAAAAAATCACTGCAGTATTCTTAAAAATCCCGCCTAGACCCCGATTTTTAAAACACTGAGTTTTTTATGTTTTTTTTTTATTAAAATATTGATTTTTTTTAATTAAAAAATCGGTGCCTAGGCCGCCTAGGACCGCCTAGGCGCCACCTAACACCGCCCGATTTTACAAAATCGCGGCGGTGTTTTTAAAAATTCCGCCTAAGCCCGATTTTTAAAACACTGTTTATACATGCAATTATGTATTATATTTAGGCTTTATGCATCGGGAGTAGACCTGTTCGCGGGCCAAGCTACCCGCCTGAACACTCATTTTTTTAAAAAGACCGACCCAAGCCCGAACCCATCAAAGCCCGAAGATTTATGGGCCGGGCTTGGTTTTTATATAAATACACAAGCCTGGCCCGACGAATAATTTTATTTATTTATTATATATTTATACATTAAATTTATGATTATTTAGAGATTTTATATTTTATCCTAGTAATTTTTATACTTGATTACAATAAATGTTACCAAATATTAAAGACTTTAAGTAAACAATGCAATTATATTTAAAATTTAAACGTATTTTGACTTATTTTATATTTATTCTATTAATTTAATAAAAAATTTATAACAAAAAAATTATTCATGGGCTTGGGCCGGGTTTGAGAATGACCTTGTTAGCCCGACCCAAGCCTGAAATTCTAAAATACGGGCTTGGGTTAACGTTTTTTTTGTAAAAAACCCTCTCAAGCCCGGCCTGCTCGACGAACAGGTCTAGTAAAGAGCCCCCCTAAATGCCTATTTTCCAAATAGCCCCTTGATCTTGTAAAATGTGCACCAGTTTGTCTCCTCATTGCGGCATGCTAGCTTCTAATTGGTTTGACTTGTCAAAAGTGTCGTTTTCCTGATTTTTCTCTCTTTGTGGCCTTGAAGGGGTAAATTGGTGCAACGTTTGCAAGTTCAGGGGTTTTTTTTCAGAACTTTTGAAAGTTCAGGGGAGAAATGAATGTTTGGGAACAAGTTCAGGGGGCTCTCGATGTATTCAGCCTTCATTTAAATGCAACAATAATGATAATCATCATGTCATGTAAGAAGTTGAAAGCAGTGATGCATTAGACTAAGCATTTAGACAAAGAAGACGGTCGATTTTACCCTTTGAAGTTTTCGAGTCTGAGAACGAGCTTCCTGAAGACAAAATTCCAACTTCAAAACCCTCTTTTTCAGCTCCTGATCAGCACGCCGTTGCTTTTCCAACTGTTAATGAACATGCAATACCTCCAATATTAGCGCAAATTCCTATTTAAAAAACAATCGATGATAAAAGTTCGAAAAATGTGTTTTTTTACCTGCGTTTCCAATTCTTGGGTCTTGAGCATCCACTGGGCAGACATAACCCTCATTTCGTCTTTCAACTTCGCGATTTCTTCATCTTTCACAACCAAAAGTCGATTCATCTTCTCGACATTCTTCGGCGAAACCTCGTCCAACAGTTTCCTAAGTTCGCAATCTTTGCCAGCTCCAGCCTTGGCAATGGCTTCCATGATGTCATGCTCGATTCTAACAACTTCGTCTTTTAGCTGCTTTTGCGACGATTCTCTTGCTTGAAGATCTTTTTGCAAGTTGTCTAGTTGCTCTCCTAGCCTACTCACTCGATCTTCGTGCTCTTTTAGCGAAATGTTTTTCATGTCTAATTCTTTCAGGAGAGCTAAACATTGAATTTGGGCCGATTGAGCTGATGCAACACTTGCATCTGCTGTTGCTTGAGTAGCATTAAGCTGTGATCTGATATTATCTAACTCGCTGAGATACTGTTTCACATTTAAGAATCGAAATCAGAACAAAAACTGACAGAGCATAGCTGTCAAATAGAGAATCGAAATCTCAATTTTATGAATCGTGAATTGAATCGTAAGATTCGTATAATTCTAAAAATAACATAAAAATAAAATATTTAGAATATTCAACTTAAATTACTACTAAATTTTAGTCAGTACATACAATATTAATATAAAAAATAAAAAATAAAAAACAAATCATATCAACCAAGCAAGCAGTTAAAACTAAAACCTTATCAAATAAAATCGTGAACACTAATAATTATTATCATTAAGTGAATATAACTTGATAAAAATTTGAGAAACATTAAGCATTTTGAATCGGCCGAATAGACCGAATCGCACGATTCGTACGATTCAGATACGATTCTCATGATTCTGTCACGATTCTAAAGCCTATTTCGATTGACCCCATAGATTCGTATCAATTCAGCGGTGAATCGATCGCGAATCGTACGATTTGATAACTATGTGACAGGGAAATTTAAAATTACTAAGTACCATCATGAGTGATCCTATAATATTGATTAAAGAAAGAAGGGATAATATAAAGCCTTAAAAGTTCGATATTAGAACATCTTGTTATAGAAAAGCTACTTATTTGGCATGCTTTTACAACATTGCTCAAGCAGAAATATGCTGATTTCTTTACTTTTTGCTATTTTTTCATTAATGAAGTTCGAAAAGATAATTCAGTTCCCAAGGAGAGTTCAATATCAAATTGGAAAGAAACTAGAAAGGATTATAAAAGGTTTTTGAGCCAGTTTAGTCCAATTAGCAAGTTAAATTTGGCTCAAAAATAATAACTGGAGGAATTATATGCCATCAAAATTTAATCCGAAATCAACCTACCAAATTAAGGTGCTTGTTTTACTCATTTAATAAGTAATAAATTCAATAACACAAAACAGCAGAAACAAAAAGCCAAGCACATATGCACACTTCCAATAATTAAAAGACACTTAACTCAATGGTGTCAAGATAAATGTACAAACAAAAACAAGAAATTCACAATTAAATTTCCAAATCTACATACAAGAACAACGTTTCTGAGCAATCTTCACTTTCCCCGACTAAAACTCGAATTGTTTTCCCCAATTAGTAAGCAAAATCATGCGAGAGACAATGGTGGGAACAGTGTAGACCACCTTAATCAAGGCATAATAATTACAAGCAATAAACAAAGGAAACTATGATATGATGAGTAACAATACATTTAGGAATATTTAAGATAAAGTAAACTGAATTTATATCTTCACCTTTTCTATGAAAGGACAAAGCTTTTTTCAATCAATCATTGATTGAAGCAACAAATATAAATGGCAACAATCTTATAAACAAAAAAAAAGGGCAGCCCAGTGCACATAATAAAAGCAATATCATTTTAAGCCAAACAAAAAGATCAAGATAAGATTCACAATAGACAATATTAAAATTCTCAATAACACTGTATCATGGCAAATAAATCCAAAACAATGATATTGAAATTCCAATTTTTATCAATCAAAAGCAAAAAATTAGATCAAGAAATATGAAAAACCAAGTAAAAACTAAGTGGGACCTTTTCAGCTGCAGAAGTTGAAGCTTGAAGCTGACCATTTTTCTCTTCTAACCTCTTTTGCAACACATGAATCTGATCTTCCATTGTTTTTGCCTTACTCTCAGCTTCCTAAAAGAATCAAAACACACAAAAAGTAACAACTTTGAGTAAACCCAATATGTAAAAATCTGAAACAAAAGGAACCCAAGATCCAATAACATCACATGCCTGTCTTGTTAATGTTTCTTTGGCAAATGATTGTTCTTTGGATGCAAGACGGCTACGAGCTTCCTTTAACTCTGCTGCTAATGAAACAACATTCTTTCTAAAGCTTTGCTTCTTCTCATTCAAATCCTTCAACAATGGATCAAGTTCTCTAACCGGTAATGATGGGGAACATGAAGATGAAGATGAACTTGAAGAGGGTTTTGGTTTCTCTAAAACAAACATCAGAGCTTGATAATTCAGCTAAACAGATGATTTAAGGTTAAAGAACCTGACTTTTTGCAATAATTTAGCCCTTCAAGTGAAAGTTATGGTCTTTGACATCTGCATGTGAAAAAATAACATAAAAGAATGATCTTGAGATCTAATCCATGACAATTTTAAGCAATCCAAATAGATAAAATACTTAGGAATTACTAGTATGAATTGCATTAATTTATTTGGCCATGAAGTCATCTTCCCTACCCCTAATTAATTATGTAGAGAGAGAAGTACAACACGTAAAGGGTTCTGTCACTTTCATCAATTGAATATTGAGAGAGAGAAAATCAGAAGATAACGGGTCTGTTTAAAAATTCAAACTTTAAAACCCTAGAAGATTGATTCCAAGCAACCAATTCTATGAACTAACGTCTATATTCTCGGGAAAGCAAAGTAAAATCCAAAATACACAAGAAAGAGAGAAGAAAAACCCATAACAAAACACACAAAAAGAAGCCATTTTTTTCAATTTCAAATCGAAAAGACTTGAAAAAGTGATAACTGTTTTTCTAAAAATAAGTAGAAAGATTCATACCAAAGAGATCCCACTATATTCAAAGAGCTTCAATTTCAGCAAAACAAAAATAAACAAAGGATCAAAATAGATCTTTTACCTTATTCAAACAAGTAGAAAAATGGCCAGAACTTCAGCGGCCGGAAAAACCAGAAAGGTTGCGATTAGTCCTCCACTGAGATCAACGGCTGGGAGTAGAAATCAGATGAAATTCAAAGGCTGCTGATTTCAGGTGCGAGGATTTTGTATTTTTTATTTAATTTATTTTGTCATTTGTGGTATTGTGAGAAGTGAGGTTTTCATGTTATTTGGCAACTTGTCCAAAGAACAGACAGAGTATTATGGTTCGGATTTGAGGTTTTTGTGATTAGGGTTTTGGTTCGGAGTTACCGAACCTCGGGTTTGTGGACTGACAAATACCGAAGCTGTAGTTCAGATTCCCCGGTTTGACTTGCTGTTGCGCGGCAAATCTGGAAATTTTGAGCTGTTTTAACTCGATTTAAACACGTGGATTGTTATAGACCGTTCGATGTGTATTTCCACTAAATTGTTTCATGTGTATATGGGCTTGTTTTGCGTATGGGTTTACGATGCTTCAAAGTAGAGATCGGTCTTTTAGAAATAATAGATTTTGTTAATTTTTGGCTATTTTATTTGCTACAGTTAGTGTTTATATCAAGTTTTTAATAAAAATTTAAATATTTTTTTAATAATCATGGTAATTAATTATTTGATTTCTAGCAACAAAATAGCTATGTAAAGTTACTGTTTGATGTTAAATAATTAAAGAACTTGAAACTTTTATTTTAATATAAAAATATATTTATTGTATTGAAAAAGTTTTTGGACTCTAGTTTTCACTTTGAATGAATAGTTATCTGTAAAATTAAAAATTACTTACTTTATTTAAAGTAAATTGGAAAATCACCAAACCATAACTTAGAAAAACCCTATCAGTATTTTTAATTACATAAATATTGATTTCTCTTAAGATAAAGGGAAAAAAAGTAGGTGAAAATTTTAATAAGTAAGAAATCTTTGAGGCTCCACCACAAAAGGAATGGCAATAAATTAAAAATATTGTATTTCCATATGTTTGCCAGATAAAAGAATGGAAAATCATGCTTTTATGGTATGGTGTAAATTCGGAATTTTTTAATTCTACCAAAGTAAAAATTATTTCACAGCTATTTTGTTGATAAGTAGCGTCACTTCAATAATTAATTATATTCATCATATAATTATTTTTCACTTTATTTTAAACAAAATGTTTATTACTTTACTTTAATCAAATTGATCCGACGATCATATAATTTATTTATGATCAAATACGTATATAATCTTCTTAACTTGTTTTGACTGTTCTACCGCCTCCTCAAACTTTCAGAAAGTTCTCTCAACCTCTTCAAATTGATAATTTTGCATCTCTTAACTCATCAACAAAACTAAACCACTTGCACTCTGAAGAGTGTACAACAAACACCATCAGATATCGAAGTTTGAAAAATCAACCCGATGAACATACAGCATTTGCCCACAACAAGTAAATTTTTAAGAAAAGTACCTAGATATGTTTAATTAAAATCCTTTTTACATAATCAATGGCAAAATTACAATCATCTCCCTTTAAATCTAAATTCACTCAACAATTGAAATAACTGGGATTTAAGAAATTGAATTCCTCAATTAATCTCTCCACTCTTTCCATATTCCACAACCATTCAATTCGCCGTCGGCGTGAACAGAAATTCCGACAAGCAGCTCCCTATTTACTGCGGTTGGCATTGGCAAAAAATACAGAGCCAAGATTTTCTTGGGCATGCATGAATATGAAAGTAGAATTAACAAAATAAGGTATTATTACATAAATTCAATTCCAATAAGAATCATATTTAGCCAACTATGAACGTCATTCTCAATCAAGCACCATGAATCTGCTCTCATCATGGTTCTGAAATTGAAATCGAAAATCAACAAATGTAATTGGAAGAAATAAAAACCACTACTAATAGCTATATATCTTAAGATCAGTAAAGACTAAGAAGGAGAGTAAGAGAGGGAACCCTAGATAATGCAATAACTTACGGGAATGGAAGAAACAAAAAAAAATATTTTGGGAAAGAAATAAATAAGGTAGAAGAGAACTCAAAAATCATGCTTAAGTCAAATTAAGGGACTTATCTATGTATTATAGTATTTGACCATTTAATTGTTGTAAAAAATACCATAGAAACAAACGTGTTTCATTATCTAAAAAAATATGTTAATTTGTTATTACCTTTCAAAAAAACTGACGAAAACATATAATTAATAACAAGCTCATCTCAAACACTAATATGTGTAATATCAAACGGAGTCATTTATATTTTCATTGATACACGAGTGAAATATATTATGAAAATCACTGTTTTAAAAATCCTCGCCTAGGCGTTATTTTGAGGGTCGTCGCCTGGTTACGCCTAGCGCCTAAACCCTACTGACTAGCGCCTAAGTCAGCCTAGGCCCCGATTAATCCCCGCCTAGACCCCGATTCACCTTCTGCCGTCCGACTAGTGCCTAACGCTTTTTAAAACACTGATGAAAATTTAACCAGTATTCAAGTTTGAAATGGCTGGAAATTTTTTTTCTTCAAAACATTATGTTAGGATTGGCTGAGAAAATTGAAATTGAAACTAAGCTGTATTCTCTTACATTATAAAACAGTTCACTTTTTATTTACTCCAGTTCAGTTCAATAAAGTTCAGTGCAGTTCAGTTTAATCAAATTCAGTTCAACTCTACATGATTGAGAGAGCAATATACTTTATAATGCAATAGATTGAGCTTTTATATAGATGTGGCAATTAGAATTGTATATAATTCAGGTACCCACCACTTTCCGCTTATATGGATCGGGTTTGAACACTTATTTTGTACAAAGTCTTACATGAGCCTACAAAAACTCGATTTTTCATCTTCATTCCCTGTACTTGTCCATTTTTTTCCATTAACGTACAAATGTTATATGTAACCCCCTAAACTTGTTAAAACTGAACCTTATAGCTTTGTGAACTTGTTAAAGTTGACCTTATAACCCTTTAAACTTGTTAAAAGTGAACCTCATAATCCCTTGATAATAATATGTTTGGTATTATTCCGTCAAAACAATATTTTGATTCAAAACTGTAGCGAAACAAAACCGGACATGTTAGCATCATGTGGTCATGGGGTTCTTTTTTAACAAGTTAAAGAGACTATAAGGTCTCATTATAACAAGTTTAAAGGGTTACGTTGAACATTTGTAAGTTCGGGGAGTTATTGAGCTTTTAGGGACAACTATAGGGGTGAAGATGTATTAGACATTTTTTATATAAATATCCGTCTCTGACATGATGAATAATTATTTTATATAAGTATACATCGTATTTAATAATTGCATTGAAATTTTTTACTTTAACTTGTTAAACTTTAAATTTAAATACAATAACTCCTGTTATATATTTGATGAAAATCGAAAGAGAACGGATCAAATCCGTACCCTTAACCGTGTCTGAAGATCAAATAATGTAAACGCGGTAATCGAATGTCAAGTCGAGACTAGATCAGCAGAACCGGTTTTACAAACCCCGGGGCCCTAGGTAAAAAGTATATATATTGATAATCTTATAATTAAATGAAACTAATTTTTCGTGCTTTTTAATATGCATAATTATAATTCTTATATTCTAGTTGTGAATAAACTATTTTTTTCAATAGAAATTATAGTTGATTCATGTAATCTTTCTTGTGACATAATTGATCATAAAAACGAATATATTAATTTAATTTTTGAAACTCAAAATGCTTTAATTTTTAGTCTAAGATATGTAAGGAAAAAAATAGTGTGAAACTAACCTATCCATATATGTTGGCTTAATAATGCAAACAACAAACTAATTAGAAAAAATGTACATTGTGTACATAGTAATGTGATTTAATGCTATTAATTATTCTTTTATTTTTTAAAGACAGAAAACAAACTATACAAAGAAACAAAGAATCAATATAATATACATAATAATATAGACATATGAATTTGAGGCTCCTTATGTTTTTGGGGCCTAAGTATAGGCTTTGTTAGCCTTAATATAAGATCAGGTATATCAAAGTTAATTTAGTCATTTTCCACCAATTATGCAGTGCTAAAAAACCGAAATTGATGAATGTGCGGAATTTATCTGTCGTAGGAGAAAATCCGGGAAAAAGAAAATGAAAAATCGAATTTTCATCGATCTTAAATTTCATCCCAAAATACGTATTTATAGATGTTGGAAGTTTATTAAATTGCATTAGATTAAAGTATTTAGACTCATTTATATCCTATGTTTCCTTTTGTTTCTTTCACTCCACCAAAAGATTTAAAAGAAAAGGAAATATGTGTTATTTGTGGAGCTCAAGAATGATCTAGTAAGACCAGCCTAAATCAGAAATTTTAAAGTATAAATTGAGCTGATTTTGAGTTGATGTTTTTCAAGAAACACAATAAAGTTCGGTCTAAACCCCGACCAGTGTATAGGTCCAGTATGTATAAGACTACAATTTAGGCAATGTGTTGAATTTTGTGATGTTAATAGGCTCGATCTATTACCACTCTGTAAGCATACTTGATAAGATCAAGATGAGGCTTTGCATTCCGCACTGTCATCGAGTTTTTAGAGTTTAGACCATGTTATTTTGAGTAGCAATTCAATGCAATAAAATTATTAATTATAAATTTGTACGATATCCAATCAGTGGTGAATCTAGGATTATATTTTCATGGGATTCAAAAACTTGTTTAGAAAATTTTAAAATTTAAATGTATGTAAAGAAGTTTTCACATAAAAATTCGTAATTAATTTATCCTAAAAGTAAAGAAACAAAGAAATAGATGTAAATAATCTTTCTATTATTGGATTATTTTACTTAAATAAAAGCACATTCATTAACCAATTTATAACATGTGAGATCCAAATACTTATTTTTATGCGATCCAAATTTTAACTTATATATAATTTCTTAAATAATTTTTTGAAAAAGTGAGGTCCATGAACCCCACCGAATATGTGTATTCGCCTCTGTATCCGATTCAATTTCATGCTCTCTGAATAAATCAGACCATGTCAATCACACACGACTTGGTCTTTCTGTAGCATGTGCTTCAGTTGATTTCTCCAAGTAATAAAAGAGAAGAGTAGATGTTGTTTGAGCATGGCCGTTTTGAAAGTTTTTGGGCCCTGAGTGGAAATTTAAATTGGGATCCTTCTTAAATAAAAGTTTATATAAAATATTGGTAAACTTAAAAAAAAAAAAAAAAATTACAATGTGGTATCGATGGTTTTTAAAAAAGATTTTGTGGTATTTCGGATCTTAAAACGAGATCTAAGATTTCGAACCGTTATCAAAATAAGAACTTTCCGTTAGCACTGTCAATTTTGCTCACGTGATAACCAACATTATTGTAAAATTAAATTAGGTCTAATCTAATTTAATTTAATTTTTTTTCTTTTTTACCTTTGTCTGTCTTTCTTTTATTTCTCTTTCTCTGCCATATCTTTCTTTTTCCTTTCCTTTCTTTTCTTTTCGTTCTCTTTCTGTTTCTCTGCACTTTCCTTTTCTTTTCTTTTCTTTTCTTTGTGAGAATCCTTCCTCTTTGGCCATGTACAATGGATTTAATCCATACTTCTTTCCTATCCATTTCACCATCTTCATCTTTTCTAGAGTCTTTTTTACCTATTTCAAGTCCATTTCCCTTATCTGTTTCAATAATGCTAACAAAAGTTTGTTTCACTAATCTATCTTCTAAACTGTGAAATGAAATAACTGCAAGCCTCCCCCCAGGAGCGAGACACTCGAAACTGGCTCGCAGAGACTTCTCTAGTGTGCCAAGTTCATCATTAACTGCTATTCTTAGAGCTTGAAATACCCGTGTTGCCGTTTTTATCCAACCTTGCCTCCCTCCTTCAGCAGATTTTGACAGAATATAAATCATTCAACAACGTAGTTTAGCCTATTAATTGGTTCGAAAAAATAGTTTGAGAAGAAATATAGCAGAAAATACACAAAATGGTGTTGTGACTTGTACCTCTTGTCCCATGAGATGTACTGCGAATAAGATTTACCAAATCGCCAGTCAAATGCAAGCCAACCCTTCACGAGCCTGAACGATTTTCTTCTGGAGAAAATGCGAGTCGCTTTCTTCCCCCATAATCCCGTAGAATTCGGCCTACTTCAGTGTCTGGCCATGAATTAAATATGTATTCTATCTGTGCAGAGAAAGAGGCAGGAAAAGAAAAGAAAAGAAAAGAAAAAGAAAAAGAAAGTGCAGAGAACGAGAAAGAAAAGAAACGAAAAGAAAAGGAAGAAATTGCAAAGGAAGAGGAAGAGGAAGAGGAAGAGGAAGAGAAAGAATTAAATTATATTAAATGTCATTTTATAAAAATATTCCTTGTCATGTCAATAAAATTGACAGTGTTATCGGAAAGTCTTTGTTTGGATAACGGTTCGAAATCTCAGATCTTATTTTGAAACCCGAAATATCATAAAATCTCTTTTAAAAATGGTCGATATCACGAGGTACTTGGGGTACTTTTTTAAAATTTACCCTAAAATATTTCAATACTAAATTTAATATTTCATTAATAAACTATAAAAATATCATCTTTGAAAAATATGTTACATTAATAAAATTGTCACTTGAATATTCTCGTCGTGCGAGTATTTTTCATAAAAAAATCATCAATTAAATCTTCACAATTAACTTTACACGGAATCTCATTTCCAATTGTCACCAAAGCTAGCATAGTAATAAAATTCAATTTTATGATTTTTATCATGTGATGTTAATAAAATCAAAATAAGAAAGCTAGCTAGCCAATTAATTTAACATAGTAAATTTACACATAATTTTATATGATGAGTGACTTTAGAAGAAATCTATGCAAATTATTTATAAAGAAAAATTATGATGAAAGAAAATTGAACAAAAATGAAGAAACCAATAGACAAATGAATAAAATATTAAATATGAGAGAACACTATATGATAGAGAAATAAGTATATAAATAAATTGAACAAAAATGAGTATTACACCTTTTCACAGGAATATGATACTCAATTTCTTCAAAAATCTAATTTATTAGGAAAAATGATATTGAAATTTTTCTAAAAAAATTGTGTCCTTAATGTAACCCAAAAATCAAGCACATACATGATAGTATTTGCCAACTAAACAAATATTTATAAAATTGTAACTCAAATAAATATAAAAATTTTACTTTTACATACAATTATGGAAGAGCCCACCAATTTAATTAACAAATTAAATTTAAGATGGGTCTTCTTCTTCATCTTCTCCTTTCACCATGGTTTTCAGATTTGGCGGTGAAGGGAGGTCATTGTTTTAAGTTTCAATTAGTTTAATTTAATGATGGAATCAGATTTTCTTAATACATTTTAAAAATATTAATAATTTGACATTAAACATATAATAAAATTTATAATGTATCAATAATAAATATTTATTATTATTAATACTTCAAAATTTAAAATTGATCTTGAAATATTATAAATTACAACATAATAACAAACATAATCCTTTAAAGAATGAGTCACTACTTTTGAAATAAAAACGAATTTAGTTCAAAGTAAATCGTATTTTATAAATTATATAAAAAAAATTAATAAAATTTGTCATATTTAAAATATAAAATTAGACACTGTAAACACAATATGTTAAGTAAAACTTTATATATATCCATTTAAATTTTTATGCAATTAATGAAATATTAATTTGATTTTAAAATAATTTTAAATATTATTTACTTATTTTAGAAGATATCTTTAAAATATTTTATTGTTAATATGATAACATAATGCATTAAATAAAAAAATAAACACACTTATTATAGTATTTTTAAAAAATAAAATATAGTTGCATTTAAATCTGAAAAACAAAAAAATATTAAAAATAAAAGCAAACAGTAATGTTAGATCAATTTAGCGTGATAGTTCAATGGTAGAGCTTATGATGTGCATGCTATAGGTTATGAGATCGATACCTAGGTACAACATAAAATATAATTTTTTATTTATTGAAGTGAGTAAACCTATGATGGGTCGGCCGATCGACAACCGATTCTTAACAAGGTCAATAACCGGTTGGAATTGGACCGAACCAATCACCAATTCTGATCAAACCCGTTTCGGTCCGGGTTTCAAAACCATGAATTTCACTCCATGTACTTGTTATTATAGAAAAGGAACGTAAATGCCCAGATTTAAATTTGTCAGTGTCACCACATGTCGTCTCACCTAAAAATTTGAGGTTCATGTGTTGGGGGCCCTGTAAGGTCGCAAATCTCGCACCTATCAAGGGCCGACCCTATGTTTGAGTAAATAATTTCTCGCACCTGGAGAACAAAAGAGCAAGCAATAGCGTAAAAGTGAAGTCGTTCTAGGCAATGTTCTTAAATGATACTTCGATAGTCCCTTCCAGGATTGAACCACATAAACAGAGAGGTTATGCATATATCCAGAAATTGATAGATTGTAATTCGTACTTGTAAAACATTGTATATCAAAACAATTTACCAAATGCAACATAATATAGCCTATAAAATATGACTCTTGAGCAAAAAAGTTTTTAGCATTTAAGCAAAATATAGTAGTTGAGAATTCAATACAAATAGCTGGTGAGAATTAATAGCATTTAAAACCATCGGTGATAGGTAAGGGATTTCAAAAGCTAAAAAATATTATCTAAATAAAATATGTTATTTTCTGAGGAAAAATAATAAAAGGTTTCAAGTACAAACTTTATCATCGGTGCAGGGGGATCAGACGATTTGCATCAAAAACGGCCTTGGATCATTTCTCTCATGTATGCTAGAGCTCATCTTATATCTTTTATAATTTATAAGTCCATAAGGGACACCTTAACATAAACTAAAATCACCCATTTCAAAACACGTGGATAAAAAAAACTTTTGAAATTAATTTAAACTATAAGTTTTTTGCAACACAATTTAAATTAAACTATTCTCGTATGTCCTTCCCACGCAAAATGGTGGCGCCATATTTGACTAAAATAAACAATTATAGCAACAAACAAATTTCTTTCATTATCAAAACAAAATTTCCGTCAAGAACTGTGTTCAATTTTGGAGAATTTTATTTTAAATATTGATTTGTAGGGACTTTTCATTTTTTCCTAGAAGTCTGTAATTTGAATTAGTTTTATATCTAGATTGGATTGTTATTAAATGAGCAAAATGGGAAAATAAAAGAAAATTATTGTACGACTTAGTAGGATGATAAAATTGATCAGATGGGAGATGAATGACTCTTTTTCGATTTTACTGTATTCTTCAGAAGTATGCTTCTGAGAATGCTTCTGAGTAAATATCCTTTACTTAGAATCCTCTTTTTATGTTTAAATGTTTTAATAATGGAATTTAATAAACACAAAAATAAAGCAGAGTAAGGAAATATGCAAACATGAATTTTAGCCTGGTTCAGCCTCTGTCTAATCCAGTTCTTGGAATCTCTTGTCCAATATTTAATTCACTAGTGGCTTTTCTTCTGTTTAAAAGCAAACCCTTTACAGCTTGAGATTGAAGTTCATTCCAACAATTTTGCCTATGATGAGCTATATCAATACAGGAGTACCGTCCTTCTGTATTTGAGGCTCTGAGCTTCGTCTCTCTTAAGTACCTTCCTTATAAGATTGCCAAGCTCCCTCACACTAACTTACCCTCAGCTTAATGTGATTTACAACAGTTTATAAGTAAATAATTTTTATGAACTTTTGAACTTTGTTTCAGTTAGTTCAAATGCAAACAGATGAGATTTGAATGTTTGTTATGAGAAGGTTGTAAGCAGATTGAGAATTGGTTCACTCTTGAATTCTTTTGCTAAGATTCGGCAACCTTCTCCAATGGCAGAAATCATCATTTTATAGAGGGAGAGAATGTTTCCGTTGATTTTTAGACCGTTGCTAGGAATTCTACCTTTGTCTTCCAATCTTGTTTCCGTTAACAATCCGTCAGAGTAGCTCGTCCAACTCTGATCCGCGCCATGCTGTGTTAAGTTGATTTTGGGAGACCACTTTGTACGATAGTTGCAGGTGAGATTTGCAGAGAAATTCTTGTTCATGATTTTGCAACCACTTTTGTCTTATAGTGAACTTGGGGACAAAGCGCGCGGTGGCATTAAATGCAAAATCAGCTTTTCTTGACTTTTGGCACTGAAAGACTAAGTTGACCTTTGCAGAACCTCAGAGGAACTTCTTAAGGTTCTGAGTTTTGAGTATTCTTCTGAATTCCTAACTGCTTCTGAAGTGTCACTCATCTGCTGACGAGTTTTGTAGCTTCCGAGGCAATTTGCTTCTAAACTCAGAACTAACAAAACTAAAATTATCTTCAGAATCCAACAATTATCTATGGAAATATGAGGATGACAAAAAAATTGAATAAACTGATAATATTTTAACATTAGATGGAGTAGTTAATAGTAATATTGTTAAAATCAACATTACAAATTACCAAGTGGTACACTCACAAAATGGGTGAATTGATCAGGATTCGAATCTTGACATCTACGATTACTTAAAAAGAACATCACAAATTACTAACAACATAATTAAGGAGTTGCAATTTTTAATGCAAACCATTGCACGGGTCTAAATTACACCTAAAGAATGACTTCATTTTAATTCTCCTAAATAACACAAGTTATTGTTACTGATTTAATGCGTCATGGTTGACTTTTGTGGTTTCCTCAACTTCAAAGTCAAGTTATAAAAAGCATAATTTCCACCGCAAGTAGTACGCTCTTAAATTTCCCTGTTTAGCCCTTAAATACTTTGTTCTAAATTCAGTTGCTCTGCCTGACTGGAGTTTGGAAGGCAATCAATGTATTCTACAAAGATGGGAAATTATATTAAGTATCGAGTCCAAATGATCGAATCCATGCATGCACGACATGTGTCCTGTTATCAATTAAAATAATGGAAAATAATAGCATAAAGTAGTTATATGGGACACGCGTCGTGCATGCATGGATCCGGTCCTTTAGACCCGATCCCTATTATAATTTCCCAAGATGAGAAATTATATTAAGGACCGGATCCATGCATGCACGACACGTGTCCCATTATCAATTAAAATAATGAAAAATAATAGCATAAAGTAGTTAAATGGGACACGTGTCGTGCATGCATGGATCCGATCCTTTGGACCCGGTCCCTATTATAATTTCCTTACAAAGATTTCGTCTAACCATGACGTGGCGATATGCGATTGGGCAGCACAGCTAGATGACAGACCTAAGAAGTAAACATGCACCGCTCAATACTCCTGTCAGTTGACTGACAATAAACTCGAAAAAATAGCAATTTCTTTTTGAATATATATATA
>CATIWQ010612959.1:0-18942 GCA_949673415.1 Euphorbia schlechtendalii | reverse complement strand
TTGTAATTCTTCTTCATCTATTTTTCTTTATTAAAAGAAGATGTATGTTAGAACACCCCCACGAAGGGAATAAAACATATTCCCGGATAACAGCCCTCACCAATTTACCATGCGAGCAATTTCATTAATTAAAATGAGCAACCAATGTACTAATAAAACAGACGGTTTTATTTAAATAACAAACACAATATCACAATTAATTTTTTTAGGCCACACGGGCCTGGCTAAATTCAAAATCGAACATACGTGCTATCCCCTGTGCTAAACTTTGTGGATGCAGGTAGATTAGGATTAGATGTGTGTTTACGATTTTAATTTTCCTTCGGGTATCGCAATTTCAATTTTTGGGAAATGTAATTAATAGGTTAGCGGGCGGTTGCATCCCCGAATTTTGGAAGCCTTGTAATTTTTATCTTCCACGTTTATTTATCACACTTATTTACTGCTTTGTGGATGGTTTATTATTCCGCTTTGTGAATGGTTTATTTTACAGTACGTGAATCATGCATTTAAAATAAAAAATGACCTAAGTGCGAATATGCACAATTGAAAGGACATGGTTTTCTATAGATGTAATTTAATGTGATCCAATGAGAAATAAGCAACTTATCCCAGACCCAAATCTCTATGTCTTAGTGGGCCGTCCCCCGTACGAGATGGCGACTCCACAGTACGAGATGGCGGATTCGGGTTCGAACCGATCTAAAACGTTTTCGCTTTTCTCTTTCAACCTTTTTCTCTGGGTCCCCGACATGGTGCACCTTTTTTCAAACACCCCGGTGGACCGTACCTCTCATCCTGCGCGCTCTCAGCCCACCGCTCCGTGTCGCCTGGTCACAGTGGTGAATCTGCTGAGGATTTTTTTTCTAAAACTTATTTTTAAAGTTTTTAGATTCTGGATAAGTGCCGAAAATTATTAATCACATTATTTCATTTTCTCTTAATTTTGACATATTCATAATAGCGCATTTGCAGTAGAAGGGATTAGCCCATAAGTCTAAGGTACCCCTATTAAGCTTTCTCTTGTACTAATCTACCTCCTTGAGAAAAGATAGTACTTGAGCGAGTACAGCACTTGTTGCCATATCGCATGTACCTCCCTCATTAGAACCTATTTGGGGAGAGGCTTGGAGTGTATTTCAATGCAATAAGAACCTTCTACATCAGCAACCCATTTATAAACCCTCATGTAAATAAGCCATAGGCATTTTCCCTAGGGTGTTACCCAAACACGCGATCATGCATTATATTTTCCTGCAGGTGCTCTCCTTAGTATCCTCGCAGTACTAAGATGAACCAAAATAAGGATAGAGACTAGCCAAAAACCCTAAGCGAGGGAGTTGTATGGTTGGAAGAAAGATAATGTGTGCTATGTGCTAAGTGTTTACCGCTTTTTGATTCGTCATGCATTGTACAAATGTGCCTTGCTAACCATGAATTTTCATGCAGACACTTAAAAGCACACACTCATGATACTAAACATGGTTTGATGTCACTCATATGAAGAAACATAGTACACTCGAGATCGTGTCACCTTAGGATGACCTGAAACCAACTATAATCATGTTGCATCACTCACCCACATTTTTGCACGATGTCCACATGACATCCGACTCCTAAGACAAACTTACCAAAATCCTGACATGATGCCCATTTAGCATCTGAAATACCGCCCTTCTGGGGTACCCATATACACCAAAAGCATATCTTAGGTAAACGTGAACACAAAGGATATCCTAGTTGATGTCCTAACCCAAGCCCTTGTAGGGTGAACTTTTACTCACGCATCACTACATACCTTTTGTGATGATGTCTACTAACATCTAAGACTTTGGCCCAATAGGGGTAAAACGACCAAAACATTCATTTATGTGTTACTTACGGTATTTTTCTCCATACATTTAGAGAATACCTTACACTAGAGTTCGTCACACAGCCTACTCACACATAAAGAGAGTTAGCTCTCAAACCATTGACCTATCACCACACAGGTAATTAGGCCACTTCATTACATCATTCCATTTTACGTTGTCCCAAGGATAGGATATGGATCTCAAAACCAATGGACCTTCATGGAATAACGATTCTGTTCTTTTTTGTGTATAATTTTATCTTACATCATGGCATGCTAACCCTCTTCTGCAACCATAACATTAAAACATTTCATGCATCAATCACACACCATGAACTTAAATGCATTCCCTAACAATCTCCTTGTGTATTTTAGCCAGGAAATAGCCACTTCATCAGAAAACTTGGAACAGGGCTTCTGGCCAACTGATTCGTCTCTCTCCAGTCATGGCTCATAAGAAGGAGTTCCATACACCGACTCTAGCTCGGATTAAGATCAAGACACTCCTTGTAGTTTCCATAACATGTCTAATCAGTAGGAAGAGAACGTGATTAATGAGCAAACTCTTAGGACGGCCTATAACCCGCAAGTAAATCAATCATCGATGAGTGCCGAGATTGCTGCAGCTATGAATACTTTTGCTAATAGTGACTAGTTTACATCAATCCTCAATCGCCACACTAGAATTGGGCAGGCCGAGCAAAGGGCAAATGATGGGGTACCAAATGTTGGTGGTACAATCCTACTGGGAGGACCGTCATCTTCCGCTGCTGTATTTCCAAGTTCTGCAATAGTCGCCCCTAACTTCTATTAGTTCGGTGCTGGGCAAAGTCAGCCGCAGACAGTGTATGAGCCATAGGTGGGTGGCAAATTCTTCCCCGGGCAGCTGGGGCATGCTTCTTTCGGCCCAAGGGTAGTGGGTTCTTTAGATATTAGGCCCTCTTCTAATTACATTCCCTTTATTCAAGGGATGGATCAACCTACAGTGCCCATCTGGGGCGGACCCTCTCAGACATTCTAGGGTCAGGGGCAGTATTACAAAAATTCACAGTATGGGGGTTTCTCGGAGACCCTAAATAGTATATCCTTCAACAGCCTGGAATGGCTTAACTCTAGAGACAGTTCTTAGCCACTCATGTACAAGGGCATAGGGGTGCAATCCTAGTGCAGCCCATAATTGGGGATGAGGATAATTTGCCACCTACCTTTGCTATACCCTAGTTTGAAAAGTACACAGGCAATACGGATCCGCGCACGTATATCGCTCATTATCAGAACATGATGAGGGAATTTAAGGATCAGTGATCGTATGATTACCAAATTGTTCATAGTGACACTGGGAAGCCTCGTAAATGAATGGTACAATCATTTACCGGTAGACATCGCCTATGACTGGGGATGTCTGTCCCAAGCAATGGTGGACCATTATGGGTTCAATACTCTGATAATCACCAGGATGCAGAATCTGGAGGCGGTGAAGCAAAATCCGGGGGAGAACTTCAAGCCCTATTTCGAGAGATGGATGGCTACGCAAGTACGTTTACAATCTCGCCTATCTTTACCAAAAATGATCGTAAAGCTTTTAGATGGTGCACTACCATCTTATCGGAAGAGGCTAGCATCTGAGACTTTCCGTAGCTATCAAGAAGTTTTCGTACGGGCTGAGAAGATTGAATGCTATGATGCAATGGAGGCGGAAATGGGGTAGCAGGTTGCTAAGCCCTATTACAGAAAGAATAATTCAAATCCGGTGTAGGTTAAGGCGAAGTAACCAGCAGTACAATTATTAAATGAAGAGAAGGTAACCGCTGTTAGGTTACCAAAGGAAGAATATCATGGCATCTCACCATATGCTGCTAACTTGGGGTTCTTGCTCACCAAGCTGCGTGAACTTAATTAGTTGGAAAGCTTGAAGAAGCATGTCCCTCCTAGGCTGGAAGAGAAGAACAATTACTGCCATTATCATGTGGTCATGGGACACCATACAAATAACTGCAAGGAGCTGCTGAAAGCTATTTAAAAATTGGTGGCTAATAAGTTCATCCATGAGCCTACGCTTAAGCCCAACATGAAGAACAACCCTTTATCGAAATTTGAGGCGAGGGTAGGAATGATTAACTCAGGTTTAGACAAGCAGAAGGTTTTGAGCTGCCTGTCTGAAGGGCTTGGAGAATTCGTGATGATGGTTGGGTCAGGAAGCGATCCTAGTCTAGTTTTGAAGATGCTAGAGGAAGAGTCAAACCGTTGAGGATGCGGGGGTAAGATTAAAGCTGTTGAAATCAACCTTACTAGGATGCCGGTATTTACGACCAGAAACCTACGTCGCTTCACATAGGGAGAGAACAGTCAAGAGAAGCACCGATTGGTAAAGAAGAGGAGTATGTGATGGCGATTGAGTCGGGGATGGACTCAGATGACGTGATGGAGTTGCTTGAATCTGAGTCAAGCAATCGGGTGATTGGAGAGCAGGAAGAAGTCCTGAGGGCTAGTTTTAGCTTAGTCAGTATGTTGGTTTTTAATGGGAATGACTCACGATCTTCCCACTTGTCCAAGTTTTATATCCTGTGTCGAGCACAAGGCCTCTCTCAAAACATGATAGCTAGACTATTTTCATGCTCACTAGTAGGAGTAGCAAGTCAGTGGTACGAAATGCAGTCGGTTGAGACCAAGAGTGATTGGAACTACATCTCTACAGAGTTCCAAGCAGAGTTTGCATTTTTAGAACCTCCGAAATGAACCATACGAGATATGCTCACTTGTGTACAGAGAGAAGGAGAATCGCTCATCGGCTACGTAAAGCAGTGGATGTTTATCTATCAAGTAGTGGTGCCAAGACCATCTGAACTTTCTACAGTACAATTGATAATAGGTGGATCTCGAGATTGATATCGCTATCATTTGTTAAGGCTGGCAGTCCCAAATTTTGAGGAGTTATCTTTTCACGCTCATCATCTTAACAGGGAGATAATGGCCAGACACCATAATGTCCACGTAGTAGGATCAGGGATACCTGCAGATTCTGTATTAGCGATGCTATCTAGGTTTAACCCGGTGGTGAATGCAATGGCTGATGAAGATGAAGGCACCAAAGATGATCCTTTGGCGAAAGTATTCTCAGCAGAGGAAGGTGGACAACAGAGAGATGCAATGAAGGTGGAATCTGGGAAAGCACCAACAAGGGTGCCCATTGATCTTGATGCATATGTCACTAAGTCAAGAAGGAAAAGGAAGCCTAAAGAAGGAACCTCGGTTGAAGGTGAGATAATTTCTGGTGGGAAGAAGCCCATAAGCTTGGATTCTTACAAGTTAAAGGGGCGACATGGCCAAGCTGAGGATGGATATGACTAGCACCCTTGGGTCAATTCCAAGGAAACAAGAGTGATGGAGAATGGAGTACTAAGGGTTACTCGGAGTGGTAAAGTTTTTAGAAGGGATGAGACTATACAACTCAATGACTCCAGGCCGGAGGAAATAGCGAGGGAACAGCCCGAGCGACCTCCTCCCCAAAGGTGGACGAAGACATGCTAAACATAGACCCTTTGATAAATTAGTTGAAGGGAACTCAGGCCAAATACAGTATCTGGAGGTTGCTTGAAACATCGTAAAAGTATAGGATGGGTTTAGTCAAGAGGTTGATGGAAATGCCTGCCACGCTTACAACCTCAATAATCGAGATGTGTGCTACCATCGGGGAAGGAATTGCTCCCCCTCAAATGTCATCCATAACTTTTGATCAATCAGAGTTTCCGCAGGAACTGGGATTACATAATCGGGCCTTATTTATCAAGGTTTAAATTTTCAATCGCGCGATACCATGTGTGATGGTAGATGATGGCTTGGCTCTCAATCTTTGTCCTCTTAAGGTCCTACATCACCTAGGGCTAAGGGAGGATATGCTCGCCAAATCTGACATGGTGATCCATGCCTACGATGATTCAAAGAGGGGTGTAGTAGGAAGCTTTGAAGCAGAGGTCACCGCTAGAGGAGTGACCTCTAATGTGAAGTTCACTGTGCTGGATATTCTAGTAACTTATTTGTTGCTTCTAGGTAGGCCACAAATCCATACAATAGGGGCAGTCCCTTCTACTCTGCACTAGAAGATAAAGCTTATTCATAAAGGGAGGCTGGTGATGATCGAGGCTGATGAGGAATCAATGATAGCGGCTACCGCATTCGAGGAGAGAACAATGCAAGGGCTGAGGGTGGTAATGGCCACTGAAGAGAAGAAGAAGGGGTGCGGAACTCCGAAGGGATATTGCTTCTTCCCTGGGAGCCTGAGAACTCAAATGAAGAAACAAGGCTTTATCCCTGGAAAAGGCCTGGGGAAATATCATCAGGGGATTATCAAGGCCATCGACCCTATTCTTGTCACACCTAGATTGGGTCTGGGTTTCACCCCGAGCATGAAAATGTACAAGTAGAAACAGCCCATTAACTGTAACATGGTAAGCGTCTATGAGGTGAAAGGTACTCAGGCATATCTGGGAGAACCAGAATCGACGATCCTGAATGGAGAAGAGGTCAAGGGGATCGAGATATTCAACGATGTCTTTGACTTCAAGACTGGCAAGCTGATTGAACCCCCCGTTGATGCTGATCTGGAAGAAAAACCAATCCTGGAGGTAACCCTGATCGAGGAGTCTGGAAAGGGTAGAGTACTGGAAGATGCGACGGCAGCTTTCACTAAGGCTGTTAAAGAGCTGATGAAGAAAGGTGATGCGCAAAACCAAGATCTACCAGGCACTATCAAGCTCCTCACTAAAAATCTGATGCAGACTACTCTTGAGGCAGAACTTGCCACTGACGCACCTGCTGCTGCAACAATTGAAGCCCCTCCACTTGTGGAGGAGGAAATTGATGATGTAATAATGAACATTTCTGATGTTTTTGACAATTTTGCCTACGAGGCTCATTCAATGAAGTATGACAATTTTGCTTACTTGTTTGATGTTCTGCCTAATGGCACCATGCATTCATATGATCATACACATAACGTCTTTAACATTCATGACACATCATTAAAAGAAATTAACTTGGGTACAAATGAGTCACAAAAAATGGTGACAATTTCCAATGATTTGACTCTTGAAGAAAAAAGAGAGATCACGAATGTACTTAAACATCACGTGGTAGCATTCGCTTGGTCATATGAGGACATGCCTGGAGTGGATAGATAGATCATGGAACGCCGCATCCCAACCGAACCTCGGATCAAACTAGTAAAATAAAAACTATGTCGCTTAAGGCCTGAATGGGAAGAAAAGGTCAAGGCTGAACTGGCAAAGCAGATTGAAGTTAAATTCTTAGAAGTAGTTGAATACCCAACATGGCTAGCCAACATTGTCCCAGTAGAAAAGAAGGATGGCAAGGTCAGAGTCTACGTAGATTTCAGGGATCTGAATAAAGCCTCCCAAAAGATGATTTCCCCCTACCCCACATTGATTTATTGGTCGACAGCGCAGCAAGGGCAGCTATGTATTCCTTCATGGATGGCTTCTCAGGCTATAACCAGACACTAATGGCAATAACCGACAAGATCAAGACATCATTCATCACTGAATGGTGCGTATACTGCTACAAGGTAATGCCGTTTGGTTTGAAAAATGCTGGTGCAACATATCAGTGGCCGTCACAACCCTCCTCCATGATATGATCCATAAAGAGGTGGAAGTTTATGTGGATGACATGCTTGTGAAGTCCAACACCAGGGAGGAGCATCCAGTTATCCTAAACAAGTTTCTCACCAGAACTGAGAAGTACAATCTACGCCTAAAGCCAAAAAAGTGTGTATTCGGGGTCACATCAGGGAAGCTCCTGGGGCATATAGTCAGCCAAAAAGGAATTGAGATGGATCCTGATAAAAGTAAAGCCATCAGGGATATGCCCATGCCGAAAATTGAGAAAGAAGTCTGATCTTTCCTAGGTTCTCTAAAGTATGTAAGCAGATTCATTGCCAGACTCACTATCATCTGCGATCCAATTTTCAAATTACTATGAAAGGACCAACCAGTGGTTTGGAACGACCAGTGCCAGTTAGCGTTTGATAAAATCAAACAATACTTGTTAAACCCACCCGTCCCCCGCCCACCAGAACCTGGAAAGCCCCTGATCTAATACTTAGAAATTGAGGAATCATCAGTTGGAGCAATGCTTGTGCAAGAACTCGAAGATAAAAGTGAACATGTAGTATACTACTGGAGCAAGAAATTACTCGAGTATGAATCACGCTACACCTTGGTGGAGAAAATCTGCACAATGATGGTTTGGTTAACAAAGAAGCTGCGTCATTACTTCCAATCTTACCGAATAAAAGCCGTCGCAAAGATAGACCCGATGAAGTACTTATGCTAATCACCAACACTAGCCGGAAAACTCTCCCGATGGTTATTACTACTATCTGAATTCAACATCAAATATGTGACTAAAAAAGTCATTAAGGGAAGAGCAGTCGTTGAATTTTTGGCAAATCAACCCTTGGACTCTGATTATGTTGAAAATCTAGAATTTCCAGATGAGCAACTAGCATTGATAGAGGATGCTAGTGCAGAGTGGAAAATGTTCTTCGACAGTGCAATGAACAGAAACAGAGCCAACCTAGGTGTTGTATTGATAACACCACAAAATGAAGTTATACCCCTTTCCAAAAGGTTAGAATTCCCAGTAACAAACCACGGGGCAGAATATGAGGCTTGCCTGTTTAGGTTAGAGGCACTTTGAAAGGCATGGGCAAAAGAAGTATCGGTTGTGGGAGACTCAGCTCTGGTTATTAAACAAATAAGTGGCGATTGGGAAATAAGAGAAGAATCACTCCGTCCTTACGTGGAAGCAGTATGGAAAATATCACAAAAATTTTCTAAATGCATCTTCAAACATGTGCCCAGGGATGAAAACCAAATGGCAGATGCACTCGCTACACTAGCATCAATGTGGGAGGGTCCTAGAACTCAGTCAATCAAGCCTGTTGTACTGCAAATGGCCAAAGAACCCTTCTACTGTCGCTTAGTGGAAATGGAGGATTAACAAGCTATCAGGAATTGGTCCTTCAACATCGTCAAATTTTTACAGACCGGAGAATACCCAAAAGGTGCAACAGACTCTGAAAGAACCTCATTACGGTGATTAGTAACTTAGTTCCATCTAGTAGAAGGGGACCTGTTCAAACAAACATCAGAAGGAATGTTGTTGAGATGTCTCATAGAACAGGAGGCAATATTGGTAATGAGACAAATGCACACGGGGGACTACGGTCCACACATGAATGGGATGGCACTGGCTAAGAAAATACAACACTAGGGATATTATTGGACAACAATGGTCACAGACTCCGTACCGAAAGTTAGAAAGTGCCACGAGTGCTAGATTTACGGTGACATTAGTCATCTACCCCCATCTGAACTCCATAGCTTATATACTCCTTGGCTATTCTCAGCATGAGGCATCGACATTATTGGCGAGATTCAGCCAAACTCGACTAATGGACATCAATTCATTATAGTAGCAGTCGACTACTTTTCAAAATGGGTGGAAGCCGAATCTTACACCAACATCACCGCTAAGAAAATGACCAAGTTTATGGAAAAGCATATATTTGCTCGATATGGCATTCCACATCACATTGTATTGGATAATGGGGTTTAATTCCAAGGAACCACATTAGACCTAATGAAGAGATATCGGATCGAGCACCATCGGTCATCACCATACAGGCCCCAAGCTAATGGAGCAGTAGAAGAAGCCAATAAGTCGATTAAGAAAATCTTGACCAAGATGGTTGTTACCTACAGGGACTGGGCTGATAAATTGCCATTTGCAGTATGGGGGTATAGAACGAGTGTCAAAACTCCCACCAATCAAACCCCTTTCTCGTTAGTGTGTGGGATGGAAGCAGTTTTACCGGTTGAAATGGAAGTGAAATCGCTTCGAGTAGCACTGGAAGCGAGATAGAAAAGTCAGAATGGGCAAAAGACAGATTTGAATAGCTAAACATGATTGATGAATAGCGGCTAAAGGCACTGGATCATTTGCAGATGTATCAAAAATACATGGCTAGGGCATACAACAGTCGAGTTAGGTTAAAAGCAGGAGACTTGGTTCTGAACCAAATGAGACCCTCAAATGTGGACCAACAGGGAAAGTTTCACCTAAACTAGGAAGGCCCTTACGTCATAAAGAAAATGTTGAGCAAAGGAGCTGCCAAGATCATAGACATAGATGGAAACGAGTTCATCAATCCAATCAATCAAGATAAGCTCAAGCTCTACCACGTGTAAAAATAAGAAATAAATTTACAAAAGCGTACACCAAAAAAGAGAGAAACTAGTCGCCAGATGGCACTTGGCTATTTGGGCAATAATTAGGACACGGTGAGGAATAGAGGGATCGCGAGTTAGAAAACCTGCTCTAGGCTAACTAGTGGAAGGACTCAAATCATTGGAAAACTTATACCCTTTTTAAAGTTGTTTAATGAAATGTGTCATGTTTGCAAGGATTTATGTTTATGTTTATGTTTATATGAATAGTGTGCATACAGAATATCACAAGTAAATAAAATTTGACAAAATTTCATAATCCAAGAATAAGCGAAAAACACAAGTCAGAAAACAAATGGCGAAAACAAATAAGATCTAAGGGTGCTAGTCATTCCACCATGCACGCTTCCTCGAAGTATGAGGAAAGGGGGTCCAAACCATCTTCATCCCTCTCCCACTCACGAGACACCATAAAGTGCTGATCCGCATCAGGAAGAACCTTGATCTCACTAAGCCATCCGTGGTAGAATTCGTCAGTATCTATGGTCTCCGGGCAGTGTAATCCAACATAACAACTCGAGCACGTGCCCAAAGCCTCCGTATAGCATCAGGTGTGTCAGGACCAAAGTCATGGAAACGGGTCGAGCATAGAGACCTAGGAACCCATTACTGACGCCCGTACTGCCTGTACAGATGAGAAGGGTAATAGGATGTGATGCTAAACAACCCCATCAGTAAAACACCAGAATCATGGACGGCGGTAACCACGAACGGAATCTCCAACCAGGGGCTGAGCCAATGAATCTCAAAAGCTCGGTAGGAGCCCAGAATCTCGACCCAAGCACCTTTACTCAACGAATGATGATCCTTCCTAGTAAAGCCTCTAGGACCATAATGTGAAGGGAGGTATTGAGCCTTCCCCAAACGTGGATCAGCAGTCAAGTGGAGCTTCTCCAACAGCCATACCTACGTTAATCCATTTGTTTAAACAAACAACGAAAATCATGAAGGAAAGAGATAAAGTAAGAGAATTACCTCTAGTAAAGCAAAATGGTCTCCTGCTAAATCCAGATTCACTGAAGCAGCATCTAAGTGAATCAGATTCTCAGCCAAGGCTAAAGCTGCTGGAGAAAGGCCAGTGAAGAGTGGGTCAATGACCGACATCAAGCGGAAAGGGGCAATCTCTCCAACCCCTCAAACAATCTCTATCAGAAGAAGTAGAGTCACCATCGAAGGCCAAGCTAGATGAGTGCTAGGTGTAGTCTCACACCAGCCAAGGACAGCTTCAACCCGGAATCGACCAACATCAGGGGGAGTTGATAAAAAGCTCCCATTGGACTCCAGGTTCCATAAGCCCTTCAGTTTATCCTCACCTCCAAACTGGAAAGAAGGAAAGGTAAAGGATAGTCTCGCGAGGGATATCGGTGTCGACTCCTTCGGAAAAGGGAGCCCCAGGATAGCATGAAACTCCTCAACCAAGGGGCAAAACTCAAAGTCAGAAAAACGAAAAACATGAGTGGCAGGATCCCAAAACATCAGAGTAGCATGAATGAAGGCCATATTCACAGGCCTAGAAGCAAGGTATTGAAGACCCCGTAGACCAAAGTGCTCTATCCTTCGCCAATTGGGTCCCCGAACAGTGAGGAGAAAGACCCTAAGGCGCTCGTTATAGGTCGACATCAGAAAGGAAGAGAGCTAAAGAAAATCCCTCAAGACTGGTGTTGCCTACATACATTAACCGCATACATTAGCATTAACATTCATTCATACAAATACGCAAAACATTCACAAACAAGCAAGCACATTCATGAAATAAAACACCACATATGAGGACCTGTCACGCAATGTCCAAAATCCTCTCATCTTTTATAAATCCAAAGTTTTTTTTGAGATTCTACAAGATAGAGTTATCTAAAAAGAGTCCGATTCGAGAAAAAGGAATCTAAAACTAAAGCTAAAAGGGAACTCCTAAGCATGCAGCGCCTATGCATTATCTCCACCCACCGGATTTCGGGGCAACATGGTGGATATCTCAAAATCCTCGGCACCTAGTCTCCCAGGAACAACATCAGCTGAACCAGACATAGGAGGAGGCTAAGGAGACTGAAGAAAATCAACGTCCCATTCTGGAGGGAGGAGCTGCCCAACATCTGTATCATCAAGTAGGGAACCAAGATCAAATGTAAGAGGCTGGTGGAGGCCTGAGGTGGATGCCCGTGCTTCTACTCTAGGCTGCTCTACTGCGGCATTCTTCTGTAACAACTCTTGATATTGAGCCTGCAAACTTTGGTGACTAGCTTCCAAACTCTGATATTGAGCCTCCAAACCCTAGTAATGGACTCCCAGCTCCTGGTGACTAACCTCAAGGCCATGATAGTGAGCATCTGGACCTTGATGGCTGATATCCAGTGACTGAAAGTGACCATCGAGCTCCTATTAGCATCGCTCGAATTCCATGCTCCTCACCACCATATCCTGTAGTCACAAAATATGTCACGAAAATCACATCCATTTACATAAAAGGCATGACATTTCATGCATTGCATATGACAGGATGAGAAATACAACATACACGTGTAATCCCATCCTGTGAAATCATCAAGTCTCTCAATGCAAAGGAATGTCTGGCTACCTAATCCATCTCCTCATGTACAACCTGCAAAAGGAAATGAGTGAGTAAATGAACATCAAGATGTCCCCAAGGATCTCTTGTGATCTAAAAATCATGTGAGTAGTGTCGAAAGGATCATAGGCCAGTGTGTGGAAGCTCGACGGAAGAGGCACTTGCTGCGAGATCCCCATGGAACCCATCAAGTAGAAGGTAGAGTCAAAGGGAATCGCGAATCTTCCTTCGACAACTCCTAAGGAAGATGTGCTCGCCCCCCCGACCGTAGCATTCAAGTCTGGCACTCGAACCCTCTTCCACGAGAATTCCTACAAAGATAGATAAATAGTCAGAAACGGGATCAACATGGGTAAAACAATTAACTCATTTCATACCTGGTATCCCACACCAGTTCTGCTAGCACCTACATCGGAACCACCATCAACTCTCGGACCCCTAACACGAGTAGGAGGACACTCTGCCTCGGCCTGAGTCGGTGGGTGAAGCGGGAGTAGCCTCTCCTGAATAAAGGCCTCGTAGTCACCATGCAGCCCAGAAATCCTCACGCCATGATCCTCAAAGAGCACCTCCTGCTCATCGGGATCAATGACTACCAAGTGAGCCCAGAATAGTTCGGTGGGAGGCGTAGGCAGAATGCACCTCTCGGATACTAGCTTAGTCCACCAGAACTGAATATGCTCACCTAGGTAACACTCACGGGTCCTGGGCCCCTCAAGGATGAAGCGGTTACGATCCATGTCTCACCAGATCTCCCTTGCCATATGATAGCTTGGAAGACACCTCCATGGGTTACGCTCCACCTGAAAAGAAAAAACGTTAAGTCAAAATAAATCTAAAGATAAAAAGGCGATCATATCCATAGAAACAAGGTCCATCACCTGCTCAAGAGTCAACTCGCAAAGATGCTAATAGTAGCTAGCAGAATCCAAAATATCCCCCTTGAAAGATGAACAGATCCGGGCCACACACTGGGCATCCTCCAGAGCATCAGCAAACTGCGGGGCGGGAAGGAACTGATAAAAGAAGGCCCACGCCTGCAAAAATAAAGAGGTTAATTAAGACTAATCAATTAAAAAATCGACATAAGTACTTCACAAAGTAAGCAAACAATACCTGAAGAACCATGGGGCAGCAACGCAGAGCCCGTAAGCGACCCCGAACAACCAAGTTAAGGGCGAAATAAGTATGCTCCAGGATCGGCCAAGGCCAGTTAAGGTCACTAACTCCGTCTAAGTTCACTAGTGGCTCAATCAACCCATAGTTGATCTTGCTATTCGAGACCGGGAAAAATGTGACACTCAATAGGGTGGCCAAAAATGATCGGACATACAAAGGAACCTCAACCTCGGAAACAATCTATCTACCTATCCAATAGTCAAATAACACGCTATAACTCAATGCCCGGCCTCTAGGGTCAACATCGAGCAAGTCTCTGATGCGGTTACAAGAGGTGGGAGCCTTGAAGAACCACTCCAAAAAGGCATCAAAACTGATCATAGTACTAGTCCATGATAGTCCAGTGATCGCTACAATGTCAGAAGGAGTAATGGTAACCTCCCCAATCAGAAAATGGAAGGTGTGCGAAATGTCGTACCACCTTTGAGTAAGTGCAACCAATGTCGCATATGACAATAAAGTGGGTCGTAAAGATCTCGCCAGATGACCAAAACCGGTGGCCTCAATGCCCTAAGCAAGCTCGGGGTGAGAAGAGGCGTGACGATACCATGCCCGGATAGTGGTATATCCACCCGTGGGATGAAGCGTGGGGGATTGCAAACGAAATAAAATAATATACACTTTGTAAACAAACACAAAAATGGCGAGAAAAATACCCAAAATATTTTCTTTAAATAATTTTGATCCAAAACACGTTTGGATCCCCAACTTTATTATTTTCAAATCACCCCACTTCTCACGTTTCTGAAAAAGGGTCCTAGGATATTCTCGGGTCTAAAATAAATTTAGAACCCGAGTTCTATTATCTTTTGGATAAATAATTTCTTCAAAGTTTTTTTTCGGATCCGAAAGACGTTTGGACTCCGATCTTTAATTATTTTCCAATCTCTTTTCCATAAAAAAAAAATCTAACGAGCCCCCGGTGCCGTGCTAGGCATCTCTGGCGAGGGTCCCCAAGGACCCTTGCCAGAAAGTTTGGCGAGGGTCCTAAGACCCTTGCTGGAATGTTTGGTGAGGGTCAGACCCTTGCCGAATTTCCTTGTTTCTGCCGGAAAAAATTTCTGGCGGACCTAATCTGTTTGTTTTTATATTTATTAATTTTTCCAGGATAAAATTCTGTGACATGATTTAAGGATCGATTACAATCTAGTTCCTAAACAGGATAAATTGCACTAAAAATGATAAATAAGAGTGTTACCTCGATTCGAGAAAAAATCAGGATCCAACGTCTCTATAGGGGAAGTAACTGTAAACCCCAGCATAGTATCGCTCGCTGCCAAACCATATGCGATGTCAATATATACGAAAAATACGCTGGGATCATTGGTAGGTTAAGGAATGAGGTTAGAGGTAAGATGGAGTGCCCTGCCAGCAACCTTCGACAGCATGATTTCTAGAGAGAGGGGAGAGCGAGAGTGTTTTAGAGAGATTAAGAATATGAAAAGTGAAAAAAAATGAAGGAACGGGAGTCCTATTTATAATGAAAATAAATGGGCTCCACCTATTTATTTATTATTTTCCAATGGGAGCCTCCTAACTCTACGGAACGATGCACAGGATACCCCCAATATTCCTCAAACTCATTTAATTTATTTATCAATGTTATAATTTTTGATTGAAGGGGTAAAAATTTTTGCTCCTCATAAACTCAATCAAATAATTAAAACATTCATCGTAAAATGTTATAACATTATTTTCCTTTTTTTCTGATTTATTACAGGAACCAAGTCAACATACTATTAAGGAAATTCAAAACATAACCGAAGAAGAAAATGGTTATCTCGATGGCTGAAGGAATAAACAGCCTCATTTATCAACCGAAGAATGAAACGGTTGCCGACTATAATGGGGACATCGTAGAAAGAAATGGTATTCCCCCCCATAAGGGACACTAAGTACCAAAAGGATTCGAAAGAAAGAAACGGACAACCGTACTATGACACGGAGCTAGAAAGGAAGGCCTATTTTATCATCAATTGAGAATGGGAAATCACCAACCATACCAGTCAGGTATTCTCTCTATCCCTCCGCTCTTTTCATGTGATAACACTAGTTATACAACCAGCAATTATCACATGAGAGGCAGCTGTGAGCACGGGATTTTGTACCAGCTCATGCATTCGATGATGACTGCTTTTTCAGGATTTTATCCTTGAATCACACAACTTTCGAGTATCCTGACGTATTCAAATGGGAATTCTCCTCGTCTAAAATTCAGAAAGACTTTTTCAATAAAATTATTTAACTTTATTCAGAAATTAATTAATTAAATAAAAAATATGAAAATACAAGAAAAATACGAAAATGAAAACCCGAGGGTCTGAATCCCAAGCCGCCTCACCGATTATGGTGAGGCTACCTCACTGAGGCCTCGCCAAGGACACGGTGAGTAGCCTCGCCAAGATTTTCTCCGGCGAGGCCCTTGCCGAAAAACTTACCTTTTTTGGATTTTTCAGGATTTTCCTATAAGTAGTTGGGTCTTTTCGATTATCAAGATCCCAAAAATTATCAGATAAACTATAGCTTTAGAACAACTTTAATTTCCAAGAACAAGATGAACTTTTTTTGGACATCCTACACAATTTTTTTACCAAAACATAAAGGACGAGGAGGATTTTCAACGGCCAATCGGATATCTTCAAAGTGGATTCATTCCATGAGGGTAAGCCTCTGAGTTCCTAGAACTGCAATTCTCGTGCTTTCAATGTTTAATTTCTTCTTCTGATTTAATCTGTGAACCTAGGATTTTAATTACTTTTATTTTATTTCAACTATTGTAATTCTTCTTCATCTATTTTTCTTTATTAAAAGAAGATGTTTGTTAGAACACCCCCATAAAGGGAATAAAACATATTCTCGGGTAACAGCCCTCACCAATTTACCATGCGAGCAATTTCATTAATTAAAATGAGCAACCAATGTGCTAATAAAATGGACGGTTTTATTTAAATAACAAACACAATGTCGCGATTGATATTTTTAGGCCACACGGGCCTCACTAAATTCAAAATCGAACATACGTGCTAACCCCTGTGCTAACCTTTGTAGATGCAGGTAGATTAGGATTAGATGTATGTTTAGGATTTTAATTTTCCTTCGGGTATCGCAATTTCAATTTTTGAGAAATGTAATTAATAGGTTAGCGGGCGGTTGCATCCCCCGATTTTGGAAGCCTTGTAATTTTTATCTTCTGCGTTTATTTTCCACACTTATTTACTGCTTTGTAGATGGTTTATTATTCTGCTTTGTGAATGGTTTATTTTACAATACGTGAATCATGCATTTAAAATAAAAAATGACCTAAGTGAGAATATGCACAATTGAAAGAACACAGTTTTTATGTAGATGTAATTTAATGTGATCCAATGAGAAATAAGCAACTTATCCCGGACTTAAATCTCTGTGTCTTAGTGGGCCATCCACAGGACTCTAATTCCTAGAAAGAGCTAATCCATCTGGCGACTCCACACTAAGAGATAGCGGATTCGGGTTCGAACCGATCTAAAACGTTTTCGCTTTTCTCTTTCAACCTTTTTCTCCAGGTCCCCAACCTGATGCACCTTTTTTCAAACACTCCGGTGGACCACGCCTCTTATCGTGCACGCTCTTGGCCGACCACTCCGTGTCGCCCGCTCACAGTGATATTGGTTTGGTATCGTGATATGTACATTTAATATCATGAGTGTGTGCGTTCAAGTGTCTGCACAAAAATTTATAGTTAGCATGATATTTGTTCACTGTCAAATTGAAAGCAGTATACATATAGCACATAGCATGCAACGTCCAATCTTCCAACCATATAACTCTCGCGTGTAGGGTTTTTGGCTAGTCTCTATCCTAAGTTTGGTTCATCTTAGTGCCATGAAGATACTAAGGAGCACACTGATAAGTGTATAATTACACTTATTATCATTATAATTTTACACACTAAACACTATATTTTAAGTCATTTTTATACTTCATATAAAAGATTTCACATGGTATGTAGTTGTTTTTTATGCAAATGAAGATATTAGGTAAATCTTGGGAGTAGAATGATCTAAAGTGGAATTCTACGAAAAAGAGTGAAAAAGGTGCAAAAAGATGTGTGGAACTTAAAGATTTGGCTTAGGATTGAAGTTGTAAAAGATCGGTGAAGTTGCAAGGAGAATTCTAAAGAAAAATGCAATTCACGGTAGTGACAATCATTCGCGATCGCTACTTGTTCTTCTTCAGAATAGAAGTCTACCAATCAAAGATTCACGATTGCGACATGCATATTGCGGTCGCGACTTAGATGGTTTTCTTGTTTTATCTTCTTAACTACCAACCGCTAGATAAGCATGATCAACCGCCATCAACTACCAATGAAAAGACACTTATCAGATGTTAACCAATCATGAAAAGGTTCCTATCCATTGTGGGTTAGATTGAAGCTTCTCAACCAATCACAATGAAGTGATGCAATCTTTCACCAATGGACATGACTCTTCGTATGGATAGATGCAACCCTTCAAACTCTATAAATAGGGCTCCAAACTTCACAATTTCATGTAGAGTGGATGCGGCAAGAAGATCAGGGTTACATATAGTGTGTGTATAGATAGAGAATTCGCTACGTTCATAAGTGTTAGCGAGAAAATGTTTAAGTGATTCGAATCATTGTTTCAATCACTAGATTTCTCTATATTCTCAAGCAATTGTTGTATAAGTGTACTTGTAAATCACTTATCAATAAAAGTTTTCATTCTTTAATATTTTTTTGTTTGATATTCGCAAAGGATAACATCCTAGCGGAGGTTCTGTACAGACTGAGATCGAATTCAAAGTAGATGAAGGAATTGTGGGAATTGATGACTCCCATTAAAGAGTGGATACAGTTTGATCAACTTTAGCTTTCACTTGCATACCTTACAACTTTGCTTTGCTTTCTGCTTATACGTTTTATTTCAAAGTTTATGTCTATGTGTCATAATGTGTATTTTGTGTTAAGTCTTTTATGTTAATCAAGTTATATGCGTTGGAGTTAATTTTAAGAGTAGTTTCGGGGTTAACAATAT
>CATIWQ010612955.1:0-20281 GCA_949673415.1 Euphorbia schlechtendalii | reverse complement strand
TAGTATATTTTTATTTTGTTTTTGTGTATGTTTTTAAGTTAGTGTTATTTTAAAATAAAAGAAAAGAACAAAATTTTTGGATTTTAACATTTCGCGCTCGCGACCTATTTTCGCACTCGTGAATAGAGTTGTCAAAACATTCGGTTTCCATCTAAGTAAAAGTCACAATCGTGACAATCCTTCGCAATCGCAACATGTACGATTTCACAGTAGTTATTGCTATAATGGCTATAGTTCAAACAATTATATTGAAAATATATCCATTGAAAAATCATCATACCCTATTCCCTATATATATATATATATAACTATTTTCCTAATTGAATTTCACAAATCAATCACTCTTTTACACAACTACAATCTCTTGTAAACAAATTTTCTCAGTTTTTCCCAAAATCAAAACAAAACTTTTCTTTCAAATTCTTAAATTACGTTTCAATGGCTCCAAAGAAATCAGCAGTAACCAAGGGGAAGAACAAATTGGTCAACCAAAAAACCAAGTATGGATGTCCTTTTCTAATCTATGGTGACGAAGAAGTTGAGAGATACACGAGGATGAAAAACTTTGATTTCCAAGGTACACTCTTTTATGATCCTACTTTTTCAATTGATGCTGGAATACATGTGGAAGTAGAGGAGTATTTTTCGCTCTTTGGATTGGAAAAATTTATGAATATGTGTTTTTCGTTTAACGAGGGATGGGTCTTCGAGTTTTTGGTTACTGTTTAAGAAGATGGAAACTTTTTGAAGAGGAAATTTAAGAATGAAGGGGAAGAATATAAGTTTACTTTAATGGATTTGATTAAGTGGTTTGGTTTAGGAGAAACCTATGAAGAAATAGAAAAGGAAGAAGATTATGATTTAACGAGTGTATGGACTGAGTTAACGGGATTAGATCAATACAATGTCAAAAACTCATCCAACAAGAACATTCAAAGCAACAATCTTCTTTGCCTTCACAAGTTTATTTCTTAAAGTCATTTCTTACTACACGAAACTACTAAAGTGTCAATGTAAGATTTAGTTATATTGTAATGTGCAGTTTCACAACTAAGACCAAAGTTTCTGATGTACATGATGGAATCCTTCACTAGTCTTACTACACATAAAAAGGCTAGAGTTGGAGGTGCAAATACAATTTGCGGAATTATTTTGGGAGCAAAAAACCAACTGCCATACCAATATAGTCCTAGAGAGAAATTTAACTTTATGGGAGGAATTTACATGAAGAGAGCGGGAAGAGTTAAAGAAGAAGAAGGAAATTTACAGTTTTACTATATGGAGTAAGGTTTAGGAAGTTAAGACTGATAGAAGGATCTACTTCTCAAGAGAACCAATATAACGAAGGCATTGAAGAAGTTCAAATCGGAAGTAGTGAAATAAGACAAACCTCCGGGAGTACACATGCTAATGAAGATACATAGAGAGGGAAATTTGTAAAAGATGTCAATCAAGCATGCCTTGATATAATTTCCGTACAACAAGATGTTCATCAACTTACTAAATCCAACATTTCTTAGAACCGCAAGTTGAGTTCGTAATTCAGAAAGCAAAATTTGGATATCTCACTAAGTCCTCCAGATTCAAGTTCGGAAGAATAAAAATAAAACCAGGTTAAAATTTCTTTTCTTTTCTTTTAATGTTTGTATGTTTATGTGTGTTTATTTTTTGTTTTTAATAAAATCACTCTCAATAAGGACATTGTGTTCTTTAGTATGGGGGGCATTTGTAAAAAATCCCAAAAATCCAAAAAAATCAAATAAATTAAAAAAGTTAAAGAATATGAAAATTTTTCTTGATTTTGTGTTTTTTATACCTTATCCATACATATACTATACTAACATATTCCAAGGTTATTGTGAGTGTTAGGTATTACAAGTTTGATGTTAATGCATATTTCGAAAAAGTTTTTTCGTGTTTGAGCGCACGTTGAGAGTGTGAGAGCTTTTGGAACAACACTTAGCATTTGGCAAGGATGAGTGGTGAGTAAAATTGAAAAGCAACTTTCCAAGTAAGTTTCGATATATTTTTCAATGCAACATGAATTAGTATAAGTTGTATAGTTTTAGTTTAATGCTACCGATAAGTTAGTAGTGGAGTAATATCTGATAGTGTTCTTACTATGAGTTTTATATGCTATTCTCGAATACATCCTGTAAGTATTGATTGTGTTTAAAGTGTTGGGAAACTATAGCCATAATACTTTGAAAGTGATCAATAAAGGATGAGGGTATTAAGAGAGAAGAAATTCAAAGAAAGAGAGGATAACCAATGAGTTATGCAAAAGGTGAGGAATGGTACAGAGTAGAAACTGCAACCATTCAATGAGTGAAAAAAGAAAAAATAGCATAGCATGAAAAATGGGTGCAAAGTACAAATTTATACTTTAAAAACATATTCTTAAAAGAAAAAAAATGAGAGAAAGGGGTATGGAGCATAAAATGCAACCACTAAAAAAAGGGGAGAATTGTATGGAGCATAAAATGTAACCACTAAGAGTGTTTAGCATCCTAGGTTACCTAAAATACCTTTAGATAAATCTTTCCAAAGTGGGCTCCCTTTGTCCTTTATACTTTATACTATACTTGAGAGAAGGAAATATTCGAGCAAGCATATAACACTTATATGAAGACGCAATTCAGTTGGACATCCATTAAGAGCAAAGGTATGCAACTGAACTATATAAATTGCACATTACTAATTTGTGGGAAATTTTGTATACTTTTACTTGAACTTTATACAACGTGAGAATGTGGTACTCACTATAATAGTCTTTCGCTAAATGAGGTACGATCTTGAACTACTATCTTATACACTTCTGTTGTGTTTACCTTGAGGACAAGGCAAAAGTTAAGTGTGGGGGTGTGATAAGTTTATAATTATACTTATTATCTTGATATTTTCAATCATAAAATGATATGGTTTAGAGTCATTTTGTTCTTCATATAAAAGATTTCATGTGGTATGTAGTTGTTTTTTATGTAAGTGCAGAAACCAGGTGAATCTTGGGAGTGAAATGATCAAAGATGGGATTCTATGCAAAAAGAGTGAAAAAGGTGCAAATAGATGCGTGGAATGCAAGGAATTAGCTTAGGATTGAAGTTGTCAAAGATTGGTAAAGTTGCAAAGAAGAACCATGAAGAAATGCACATGTCACGATCGTGATTCTTGTTCGCGATAAGACAAATCGCCCTCACGATTATCTATCACGATCACGACTTGTCATTCTTCACAGGTAGAAAGTTACCAACTTATATTCACTATCGTGACATGTATGCCATGCTCGTGACTTGTGACGGTTTTGGATAACTCTTCTCAACTTCCAACTGTTGGATAAGAACGATCAACCGCCATCAACCGCCATCAACTATCAAATGAAAAGAAACCTTTTAGGGATAATGAAGCCATGAAAAGGTGTCTATCCACTGATGATAAGGATGAATTCTTGCATCCAATCACATTGAAGATTATGCAACCCTTCACCAATGGACACAACTCTTCGTTTGGATAAACGCAACCCTTTACACTTTATAAATAGGGTTAAATCCAACCATTTTCATGCTAAGAGAATGGGCATGTCAAGGATGTTATAGATGGCAATAATAGATAGAGAGTGAAATATATAGATTTCACTAGTTCAAAGTGTTAGAGAGAAAAATGTATAAGTGATTCGATTCTTGTTTCGATCACTAGATTTCTCCACATATTCGAGCGATTGTTGTATGAGTGTAATTACAAAGAACTTATCAATAAAAGTTTTTGTTCTTCAACATTCATTTGTTCTAATTCACAATGAATAGCATCCTAGCAGAGGTTCTGTATGAGTTGAGACTGAATTCAAAGTAAACGCAGGAATTGTGGGAATTGACCACTCTTATTAAAAGAGTGGATACGGTTTAATCAACTTTAGCTTTCACTTGCATACCTTTCAACTTTACTTTGTCTTCTACTTATACTTTCTAATTCGAAGTTTATGATATGTCTATGTGTCATAAAGAGTATTTCGTCTTGCGTCATTTGTATTAATCAAGTTATATGCTTTCGAGTTGACTTTAAGAGTGATTTCAGGGTTAACAATATTGTGTACAATCACTAGATATGTGATTATAACGCTGTTTAGTGAACCAACATTTTTGGAGTTGTAACTTGCTAAATAAGGCTATGTGAGAGCAACCAGTACTAAGCATAGCATTTTTGTTGTCTAGGTTTCTATAAGTGTCATAATTCATTTACCCTAGATTTAGGAATGTCATTTCATGTGTTGCTCTGCTGTGAATTATAGGATATTTGGGCATCTAGAACCGAGTTTGTTAAAGTTAGTGTTTAAAACAACTTTAATTATTTTGCATATTTTACACTACTATACTTGTTCTTACAAAATATGTATATACTTTGCATTTTCTCTAATCTGTTCATGCATCTGTCTATTCATTAATTATCATTCAAAACCATTCAAATCACTATATTTTCTTTCATCCCGTAACTCTATTTGATATCTATAACCGAATTCCTTCCCTGTGGGATCAATATTTTTTAAAACTACATTGCAACTGTATACTTGCAGTTATCATCCTTTTTCTATTTGACAAGCGGTACTGACAACACCTATTCATATATTAGAGCTTTTATATTATCAGTAGAAAAGTGGCGAACATCTCATTTGGCAAACATAAATGAAGGGATTCAAGGATATTTGATTAGTGTTGGTGTTGATAAATGGACCCGAGCACATTCGACAAATAATTCATATAGTGCTCTAACATCGAACAATGCGGAGTCCCTCAATTCTTTGGCAAAATAAGCAAATAGTCTTCTAATTTCATCCCTCGTCTCTTTCTTGCGGAATTTGGTGCAAAAGATTTTCAAGACAAATAGGATCATTGCGAGAAAAACTAAGACTGACTTGACTCAGATGTATCATAAGAGGGTGCTAAAAAAGTATGATTTAGCTACTAAGATGGAGGTTGGCATGACTTCATTTTTCTTTCTTTTTTGTTTGTTTCTTTGTTTATGTTTTCCCCCTTGTTCTGATGATGTATGTTTGTTTATATTTCTATTTTGGTTTCCTTTCTTAGTGGTGTCATCTACTGATGATTTGGTGTCTGTGAAGGGGAATGGTTTTGAATATGTGGTTGACATGGTACAGCAAACATATACGTGCAGAAGGTTCCAGATTGATGAGATTCCTTGAGCCCATGTGCTTGTTTACATAAGAAAGAACCATTAATTGTCAGTAGATTTTTACTCTCTCTATTTCACCAAACATAAGATGGTTGCTACTTATGCGCACACTATTTTCCCCATGCCTTCAAGGAATTATTGGGAAATATCTCCAGATATTGATGGTCAATTCATTCTTTCGCCGAATGGTGTTAGAAAAACTGGGAGGCTAAGAAAACAGAGATTTAGGGCTGCTTGGGAGGGAGATAAGAAATTCATTGTACGTTGTAGCTCTTGTGGTGTTACTGTTCATAATTTGAGAACTTGTTCGGGAGCTAAGTGATGTTTTTATTTTTTTTCTCTTTTTAGAATACATGTTACTTGATGGTGTAATTTTCTTTAAATTGCAATTGATTGTTATTCAATTTTATTAAGGTCCTTTTAAATAAATATTATTCTTTTTCTATTTTCCTACCATGTCGCTACCATGTTGCTACCACATACCTATCTGATGTTAGATAATTTAATCCTTTTTTATGGAAATGTGTTTTGAATTTAAGTTGTTGTTTGTTGGATTGTTTAATATGTATTATGTTTGATTTGTCACAGTCACTCTTTTTTGTAGATGCATTCTAGCTGTTATTTTGTGTTTACAAGATCGTTCCTACCATGTCCCTACCATGTTCCTACCAGATAGTAATTCTTAGTTGATTACATCACTTCATTATTAGGCAGCCATTTCTTTTAATTTTGACTATTTTATGGCCATTTTTTTAATACTTGTTCCTACCATGTTCTTACCATGTACCTACCACAGTTAGTTATACTTGTTCCCACCATGTTCCTACCAGTTAGAAAGTATTTTAACTACCATGTTCCTACCTTGTTTCTACCATGTTAACATGTTTGTTAACAGTCTCCTTTTTTAATGTCTCTTTGTTTGAAGAAATTGAAATTGTTTCAATCAAACCATTAGTTAGATCACAAGTATCATGAAAAATTCATCATATTAGAATTTAAAAAAAGATGTGACCACAATTTGCTAATCATATAAAGCAATTTCTATAATTGAAAAACTATCCTTAAACTTGTTCCAAACAACATAAAACTAGATCTAAATTGTTTTGTAATCTGAATTTAACTATACCTAATAAAGTTCTGCTACTAATTTATGCATATCATCTTCACTCTCTTCATCAGTTCCAAATCTATTTTCTCCATGTTTATATAAGCTCAGCGTCAATCTTTTCCTCTACTGATTTGCATCGAATTGCTTTAGCATCTTCTTTTGTTCTATCTCGTATTCAGCGTAACTCAACACAAATATACCACGATCACTGCAAATTTCATTTTAAAACAATAACTTTTTATTATTTCATTTTGTTTTAGGCAATAGATAGATATATAGTTATATGGAAATAGACATATAGAAAGAGGGATAGTTAGAGTGAGTGCTTTTTACCACCTTTTCTGTTTTGGCAAGTCTTAGACCATGATAATCTCTAGTGGTTCCAGTGAGTCTTTGTTTGTGTATGGTTGTGAATTACGGAAATCTTCGAAAACCTAAAAATTGAATTTGTTATTGAAGTATGGGATTATCCTTGCATATCTTGTTGCCGTGATTGTTGTGTTGTTTTTGCTCGGCTTGCATCTCAATGAATCATATATGTAAAGTATCCTGGTTTTCACTTCAAATCTCCCTAAGATCCAATGCTCTTACTTTGCCATCATTTGGAAGTACACATGGTTAACTTGTTCCCATGCTAAGATGCATTGAACATCCTCTCTACGATCGAGTTCTCCAAGTTCATGCATTTATCCAACTCCTTCCTGCCTTCCCTCTGTGTCCATCATTGCAATAACTTCTTTCACCACCCCATCAAATTCAAGGTTTATTCTGGTGAAGCTATATTTTATTCTTTTGCAATGCTTTCCTTTTTTCCTCAAATACTACATGCCAAGATCAAGGTGCTGCAACAATATAATCATTTGATGTGTATAAGTTATTGAAAATAAGCATGTAGGTTAAGTGTGGTTTTTGGCACTTCCTACCATGTTCCTACCAGATAAATTCCAGTTCCATATTAATTTCTAGTATCCTACCATGTAACTACTATGTTGCTACCACATACATACAATATCCATTGCAACTTGTTTTCATATCATGTTTCTCCCAGCTACATGTAATATAATTCACATGTTGTTTCTATTACCATTTAACTACCATGTTCCTACCAGTTACTAACAAGGTCCAATATAATTTTTGTTTTCCTACCATGCGCATGTTTCTACAAAAAAAATCTAGTTCCATATCAATTTCTATTGTCCTACCATGTAACTACCATGTTGCTACCACATACATACAATATCAATAGCAACTTGTTTTCATACCATGTTTCTACTAGTTACATGTAAGATAATTCACATGTTTTCTATTACCATGTGACTACCATGTTCCTACCAGCTACAAATAAGAACCATTACAATTTTTTATTTTCCTACCATGTGCCTACCAGATACAAATAGATTCCAATGCATTTTTTTATTCCCACCATGTGCCTACCATGTGTCTACGAGATACAAATAAGTTTTCAATATCTTACCTCACTTGCAAGGTGTTCTCTCGTGAAGAAAAATTATGCCCTGAATGTCTTGCTTGATATGTCATTAACCTTGTACTTGAAGGTTGGGATGACATCATTCTCATACCATTTGTTCTTCCTATTTGGTTTTGTTATCATTAAAAGATTTCAATACCATTTCTTTACACATATTTTAAAAGATATACTAGATGCATGGGTTACTTACGTTTTCTAAGGAAGTTTCCCATCTTTGAGGAATTGAGTTAATTCTTGGAGGGCATTTTTATCCTTTATTTCTTACCCAATAAGAGTAAAGTAATCAAGCACATACAGGCTGACATTCCCCTTCTTCTTAAGTTCTGACCTGAAACTTGGCATGTAAGGGGTTTTTAACTTGTTTGATGCTCTTGTTGCACTCTGTAGGAGCCCTTGTTCTTGATTCTCCTTTTGTTCTTTTCCTTTGCAACGTATTTTTCATGTTTCAAAACAGAGTTATAAAACAATTATTTTGGTAAGTATTTTCATGAATGTAATATCTTGTGCATGTGTTATTTTTTATAATACTATACACACTTATTGATTTAATCTCTCCCGTGATTTTTTTTCAAGGTAGACATCTTCTATTTTATTGATTTCAGCCAGATTAAAAGAGTCTAATGAGAAAGGAGAATCACCCTAATAATATTTATTTGATGAACATTGATTACATTCATGGCAATATGTAAGAAGATGAGTTTTATTTTTGTTTAGATATTTTTTACCTTCTTGAGTGATTTCATTGTTTCTACCACTTCCAACTCATATTCAGTTATTTTCTCCTTTCCTTTAGCATCAGCTTCTTGTGGATACTCCTCTTTGGCACTATGATTAGATTCAAGGGTTGGCTGAGTTAGGATTTGGAAATTTGGTGTTGATCTGAGCTTTCGCTTTTTCTTGTGAAGGTCTTTAACCTATCCTCTTCCATTTTTAGAGCTTGACTTTCTGTTGAATTTTCTTTTATAACCTCACAGTTCACTTCATTCAAGGTTTTTTGGTGCTTTTGTAGCTTCCACCCCTGCTTCTTCTTCTGCAATTATTGCCATCACTTGCTCTGCAGGAACTCCCTCTGTTTCTTCTTCTTGGTTTTCTAGGGCAATATCTCTTGCTTCTATCCCCACATTTCCTCTAATCTCTCCTTGTTTTTCCACTTCATCCTCTGCTCCTTGACTCTCCTCTTCTTCTTGGATTTCATTGTCCTTCTCTTCATCTGGCACTATTGTTGAGAAGATTTATTCGTCATCCTTATCCTCTTGATTTCCCTTATCAAGGTCCTATTTTTAAAAATAACAATATATGTTATTAAAGTAAGATTTTTTAGCTATAATGTGGTTTTTAGCACTTCCTACCATGTGGCTATCATGTTCCTACCACATACATACAATGTCAAATACTTTTTTATCTTCCTACAATGTGCCTACCATGTTCTTACCACATAACTACTATATCCTTCATGATTTTTGTTTTCCTACCATGTGCCTACCATGTTGCTACTAGATGCATACAAGATCATTTACTTTTGTTTTATCTTCCTACCATGTTCCTACCACATACATACTATATCCTTTATGATTTTTGTTTTCCTACCATGTGCCTACCATGTTGCTACTAAATGCATACATGATTTACTTTTGTTTTATCTTCCTACCATGTTCTTACCACATTCCTACTATATCAGTTATGATTTTTGTATTCCTACCATGTGCCTACCATGTGTGCTACCTGATTCATACAGGATCATTACTTTTGTTTTATCTTCCCTTCCTACCATGTACCTACGACATACCTACTATATCCTTTATGATTTTGTTTTCCTGCCATGTGCCTACCATGTTGCTACCAGTTAAAAAAATGTCATTTCTATTTTTCTCCTTTTCTGCCATACATCAATTATTGTTATTTTCTTTTACATATTTAAGAAGAATGTTTTAAGTTTGTTTACCATTATTTCAGCATTTCCTTGTCCTGGATATCTTGATCTTCACTATCCAATCTTGTTGTTCTAATTGTTTCTTCCTCTTACTACTTGTCTTTTCCTTCTCCATCACTTCCATCCCCTTCAATCTCTTCATTTTGTTCGATGTAATAAGTTGCAATCTCCACCGTCTTCTCTATATTTATCCCCTACTACAAGACATGTAATTTTTTTTCAAAGTTTTTTTGAAGCATTTTCTACTTATATCATATACCTAACATGTTTTTCCTCCTATGTAGTTTGAATCTTAGCTTTTTACCTCTTCTCCTTCTATAGACTTCACCAGGTTCTCTGTGTCTTGATTTTCCTCCGTATCTTCAAGCTTTTCTGTGATGATTATCTCTATTTTTTCAACTGCTGTCCCCTGTGTTTTTAGTTTTTTAGATATGCTTTGTTAGTTTCTTTTTTGTTGATAATTTTAGTAGTAATAAAGTGGTTGATTATTATACTTACAATTAAGAATCATATGCAATGTACATTTGTCAAAGAAAACTAGAAGATTCTTTCAGATTGCAGTTTTTTCTTTCCTACCATGTTTTTACCAGGTAAATATCATCTTCTATTTTGTTTATTTTTTCAAGTTCATGTTCCTACCATGTCTTTTTAATAACAACAATGCATATAATTCAAAGTATAATAAGAGTAGAGTATTTTGGTTTACTTACAACATGCTCATATTCATCCCCATCGTTGTTATCAAGGGAGTCATCGGGTTTATCCGAACCTTTCTTACTTGATTCTCCTCCAAAGCTCGATCCTTTTGTGCTTCCATCTTTTTCCGAGCCAGATTCTTCATTGGAGCCATCTTCCTCCTCGAACTCATCTCCAATTCCATTCTTTCCATTTCCATCGTAGCCCTTGTCATCTCCTTTTACTTCATCTTCTTTGTCACTTTCCTTCTTTTTAGTTTCCTCGAAGCCCTCCTCCTCCTCGGAATCTTCTTCAGAATTTTCTTCCGATCCTTCATCGGACTCTCCAGAACCTTGAACTACTTCCTTGTTTCTTGATAGTTTGTGGTCCTCAAGGATTTTCTTCATCTCCCCCACCTGCCCTTTGAAGTTCAAATGATCTGCTTCCATCAAATCTATCCTCCTTATTTCGACAAAACCATTTTCCATTGTGGCTACCAACTTCTTCATCTCATCCACTAGGGGATTTTTATTGTTCACTTCTTCAAGTGTCAATTGTTCAGGACATGGGATGAATTCTTCCATTGGCATATTTGTCAGCTCATCGATTTCTGGAAAAATCTTCTTGATGTTTAGCTGCATTTAAAGTAATTTTTTTAATCAATAATCATGTATTTATAAGATACGTAAAAAAAATTAAGAATTTTTAAATCAGAATGTAATAAGGACATGGTAGGCACATGGTAGGAAACAAAATAGTCCCACATATAACTTATTAGAGGGATTGGCAGTTATATTCCTACCATGTCTCTACCATGTGACTACCAGATGCATAAATATTTTGACATGAATGCTATTTTTATTTGAATGAGTTGTGGAATACTTACAAACATATCCCCCTACTTGAACAACTTCTTTTCCAGCATAATGGTCTTGTTGTTGCTATCGATCGGCTCCCATTTGAAAAACCTTTCTCTCCTTGTTTCATGCAAGTTTCTCTTACAAACAACCCCCTCGCACCCCCACACACCTTGTAGATTCATACTTGCAGCACCATTGAGAAGCCATTTATCATGTACATGCCTGGTCTGACATTTTTTCTTGCATTCGATTTCACCGCAGATTATGTCTATCATGTTACTAGATGATGATCCTTTCATTGGTATTTTATTAGGAAACTACATACATCAATTTTGAGCAGATTTGTCAATTTTTGTTTTCCTACCATGATCCTACTATGTCACTACCATGTTATAACCGGATAAAAAATAGACTCTGCTTTGTTTTTATTTTTCATGTTCATGCCATTTTCTTATCATGTTCCTACCATGTTACTAGATGGTGCTCCTTTCATTGATTTTTTATCAAGAAACTACATACAACAATTATGAACAGATTTTTCAATTTTTTTATTCTTACCATCTCCCTACCATGTCACTACCATGTTAGAACTGGAAAAAAAATAGACTCTGCTTTATTTTTAATTTTCAGGTTCCTTCCATTCCACTACCATGTTCCTACCATGTCCCTACCATGTTACTTGATATTGCTCCTTTCATAGACTGTTTATCGGGAAACTACATCAATGTTTCAACAGATTTGTCAATTTTTATCTTCCTACCATGTCACTACCATTTTAGAAGCAGATAAAAAATATACTCTGCTTTGTTTTTAATTTTCATGTTCCTACCATGTTACTAGATGGTGCTCCTTTCATTGACTATTTGTCAAGAAACTACATCAATTTTGAACAGAATTCTCAATTTTTTCTTCCTATCATGTCGCTACTACATAATTATGATGAAATTCATACTATTTGGCTAGCTGATGGAACGGTACCTCCTAGATTGCGAATTTTGGTTTTATACTAGACTTAGTCATTTTTTCACGCTTTTAAATTTAAAATGCATTTTAAGTTACCTAACTCTATTGCGTCTATATTTCATCATCCTCGCTCTCAAATGTGGCTTCTTTTTTCTCGAGTTTCTATCTTTTGGTCTTTTTCTCAGCGCTCGACTTCTGTGATGCACTTTTTAGTGCCATTGTTATCTAATTTGGATGGAAATCAACATAAATAGAATCACATTTGAGAGATTCAACTTCATTTAGATATTTGAAATCTTACCTGGAATCAGTTTTTTGCTGTTTGCTTAATTTTTTGCAGAAATCAGTGTTGCGTGGTACTTCCTTTCAAGATTTGAACTTAAATAGGCAAACAAACCATCGGTTTATGGAGGAGAACGTGGTTTTAGGAGATGGTGATTGTGAAGAAGGATCATGCGTTTGCAGTGTTAGAGGGAGTTCAGAGTGAATAACCATCAGAGAGACTGAGGGAGAATGGAAGTTGAAACGTGCAATGTAATCAAGGTGAATTGTTTTGCTGAGGAGCGTAATTCGGGTCATAATGAAAGTTAATTGGTAAAAAAAAGTTAAGGCCTATAACTTGGGCTGATAGAAATACTTAAAAATAGCCCATTTATAAAATTTGCCCAAGACTATATACTACCTTAATAATGTGGTGGGGATTATATTGTTGCTGCTGGTGTCACCCTAGTCTAGGTCTTATACGATGGATATGATTATGAAAATAGTAATTCTGGGTTATTTGGAATTATTAACTCTAAGGGGACATGCTCTAGACTGGTATATCATAATCATTCCATTATTTCAAGACTCCACATAGCATGTAAAACAAACAAGATCCACGTTTAAGTCATTGCACCTAGGTCTATAAGTTTTAATTAAACAACTTAAACCATGTTCATAAAACCATATGCGGAATCTATTTCCCATACTAGAAATTGACTAAGTCATAAAAGTCCTAGGATAATTTTAAGTCTAATACCGATGGAGATTTCCAGGTAGGAGAGGCCACCCTTGAAGTGAATGAGAGGCCAAGTCTAGTCCTTGCCAAAATAACATGGGCACTTTGATTTGTTGTACCATGGACAGCCATGATTTAAAGATTTTGTTCTTTAATTAAGTGAGGTAGGGGACGACCCTCAATTAAATCATTTACACGTGTGGTAAAACATTGCTAATTTATATGATAATCACTTAAACTAAGTTTGAGCAAAACCTTAATCTAGTTATTACATATTTTTCTATAATAGGAATTGAAACCTAAGTCATGCATAGCATACTTTAATCAATTTATAAAAAATCGCATTTTAACGCATTATTATCAATCATGCATAACATAAGGTAGGCTTTGATACCACTGCTAGTTAAACAAGATAGTAATTGAACATGCAATCATTGCAAGGCAGAATTTCAAAACTTAAAATTAACCTAAAGATCTCCTAAGCATGTCATGATTGATATAATCTAAGTTAAAAAGTTCCATATATGCTTTTAGGTATATAAAGCTTATAAAAGAAATCTAGAATCTAAGGTTAAAGCATTACTAGATGATGTATGCTCTCTGTCTCTTAGTTCTGGTGTTCTCTTCGAGTAATTTGGCATCACTTAGTCAGCACGAGCTCACAAACTAGGAAAGCCTCTAACATTGATCCACACGGATTAAAACATGGATATAGTTATTTTCAAGTGTCTGTCTTATAGCAGTCTCTAATGTATTACCCGATTACATCCATTTGTTAACTCAAGGTACCACCTTCAGCTCGTGAGATTGGCTGCTTGGATCTAATCCAAGGAGTAAACCTACACATGCTAGTCTATCTGTTCCATTGATGTCCACTCTTAATGAAACTATGACTAGGGATATTTAAACTATTCATAGTAATACGTATGTGTAGTTCTTACATCACATAGCTCCCACTATATCCATGCACTTTTACGCTATGAAGTAGTCGTAGACTTTGTCTAATCAATGCCCATATACATATTTAATACTATACATATATGATACCAGTGAGATACATAAATAAATAAAAAACACTAATAAGTAATTATGATGCCTCAATTATTATTAATAATATTTTGAAATCATTTGTACATTATAACTAATAAAGATATATCGCCCTAATTGCTTTTAGGGCATACATCATGTCTAACACGTCACACATAGCCCATTGAAGTGGGGTATGCGTGCGGGTTGACCTATGTGGAAACCCATGTGGGATTTCCCCCATCCCACATTGGAAATGTGGAGAATATGTTTGCTTCCCTCTCACTATAAATAGTTGCCTCACCTCCTCCTCTTTTTGTACTTCAGCTCAGCCTTCTTCTGAGTTTGACTCCTTTTTTCATGAGTTTTTTTCGAGATCCTCCATGAGTTTATCCACTTTCATAAGAATTCTTTTGAAGGCTTATTCCTATTTTGGATAGAGAATTATTAGTTATATTTTCGGGTTGTTTACGAGCGGTCTAACAACTGCTTGTTAACTGATTAGTTCTCCCTCTATGTGAGGTTTTGATCAGTGGGGTCCGTGTGGACTAGTCATAGAGGCCATCCTGGTTTGGAGGCTTTTATTAAAGGAGTGATGTTTTATTTCTTTAAGGGATTGCCACACCAAAGGGGAAGGTATGCATCAACTGATAATGCTCTAATCTTAGATGCTCGATTTCTTTTAGCAAGTTTTATGAACCTATAAGAATCTATGAAATGCTTCAATTGAGATTATGTCAATCATGCCATTCTTAGGAGATCTTTTAGGGTTAATCTTAAGTTTTGAAATTCCACCATGCAAGTTTGCATGTTCATTAACTGTTTTAATTAATAAACAGTGGCATCAAAGCCTGCCTTATGTTATGCATGATTGATGATAATATATTGAAATTAGATTTTCTATAAATTGATTAAAGTATGCAACACATAACTTAGGTTTCAATTCCCGTTATAGAAAATGATGTGATAAATAGATTAAGGTTTTGCTCAAACTTACTCTAGGTGATTATCATATAAATTAACAATGTTTTACCACACGTGTAAATGCTTTAAATTGAAGGTCTTCTTGTACTTCACTCAATTAAAAGAGAAAAATCTTTGAACCATAATTCTTAATAGTACATTGGATTGAAGTTCCTGTTGCTATTTTAGCAAGGATTGAACTTGGCCACTCATTTACTTTAAGGGGGCATCTCCTACTTGAAAAATCTCTATCGATATTAGTTTCAAGCATACCTAAGGGACTTTTATGACTTAGTTTATTTTTAGTATTGAAATTGAATTCCACGTATGGTTTTACATCCGTTATTTAATTTGTTGGATTAAAACTTATTGACATAGGTGCAAGAACTTAAACATGGACCTTGTTTATTTTGCATGTTATGTGGAATCTTGGCATAATGGAATAATTATGATGTACCAGTCTTGAGCATGATTCCTTAGATTAATAATTCTAAATAGCTTTGAATTATTATTATCATAATCATATCCATCATTAAGTCCTAAACTAGGGCGAGACCTGTTACACCAGTAAAATCCATGAAATAATATTAAGGTGGTGAATTATCTTCCCGTCATGAGTCATGATATGAACCTTATTAACGGATGTAAGAACATGTACAACATTCTTTCCCTTAATGTGTGTTTGGTCATGAGACTAGATGGGGTTAAAGTCTTAACCAAAATGGGTTAGTTATCCATATCATTAGAGTTGATGCCGGATTGCAGACACATTTAAGGAGTTGTACAATTGAGCATGCACGTCTCAAGAAAGAGAACTCAAATTAACTAACAATTGCATGGAATGCAAATGGACGGGTTCCAACCATGGTTGTTTGTTATGGCTTGACCTGTTATAATAGAAGGTTATAGTAGATGGGCTATGGATGCTTCCTACAAAGGAAAATTGGTTTGACCAGGTTTTCTTGAATTCAATAGAAGGGGCAATTTGAATGGCTATAAAATAATAGGAAATATGTGTTTAATTAAAGACCTTTTATTAAATTCATGTACGTATATTAATGTTTGAAAAATTTCTATCTTATATCCAGGTTGAATATGATAACTAACGAAAATACTCATATTGATATTGGTCCTCTTGGCAACATAAAGTATGTTGTTTTTAACTTCAATGAGTGGTTTAGTACTGTCAAAAGAGTTCTTCGAAACTATTACCTAGATTATGTTCTAGATGATCTAAGTCCCAAACATCTCGACAAGAATGCTTTTGAATGTGAGATGAATGATTACAAGAGGCATAAGGGAAACTTTGAGTTTGTTGCAAAGCCCATGTTAAACAACATGCTCTCGAAGTACATACATGTGTACAAGGACTTGGATCTGGCATCCATGAATCATTGTCTCAATCTAGTGGAAAGTTTAGAAAGCAAATTATTCCATGGTAAGTTGTAGGGAGACACCTCAGCAGTGGAGTTGGTTATGTACATATATGACAACTCTGAGCAGTTGAGGGAGTTGGGTATCGGGTGTAGTGAAAAGTCCTTGAGAGAAATGGTATTGAGGGGATTACCCAATAAATATGATTCTTTCAAGGAGATATTTAAGGAGTATTCTCTTAACTATACTTTAATTATGCTCATGGACTTGCTCGAGATTGTTGAACCCATGTTCATAGTACCTCATAGTACTTAAAACATTTTGGAAATAACAAACTGACTAGGATAGTGAAATTAATTGATTACTAGGCATACTCTTAACTAATGAAGTTTACTTAAGTTTTTTTAAGGGAAAACAACCTAGTTTACTAAGTAATTAATTAAGTTACAGCTAAGAGTAAGAAATGTTGAATTGAGCTGAGTACTACATAGTTTATAAGATATTTACTCAACCGTACTTAGTTAGCTCTTTGAAAGAAAAGCTGTATGTCCTCGACACTTAGAGACATATATGACACTTGTGCTACTAACAGTTATGTGAGAAATGGAATATTCCTTTGATGCTTTCCAGGAGAAAAGTACTTAAATTAAAGAAGATATTCCAGTGGTCCCATAAATAAACGGTGTCAGTACAGATGTTGGAGATTCCTCACTAAAGTCTAAGATAAAAGGAATCCTCTAACATGTGCCATTTCCTAGTGTCTCTGCGCAACTCTGCAACATCAGTAAGTTAACCATTCATAGAATTCCACATTGCTTTTTTCGCGCCTCTCTATTAGACCAGATTGCTTGAAGGAAATGAGTTTTTGACACATTGGATTAACAGATTAATCTCGCGTTTCAATGTTCAACATCTCTGTCTCTAAATGTTTTGGAATTTGTCTCTAATGAGAAAATTCAAAAGATTTGAAGAGAAGAGATATTGAAGAACTGTCAGGATAAGAAGTTTGCAACGAGTAATTCCAAGACCTTCAACTATAAATAGAATACTAGAGAAGATGTTCAAACTTGGTAAAACACCTCGCATTTCTTTTAGAGCTGAAACTCTGCTCAAATACTCCCACCTTCAAGAAATTATAAATCAAGCAATTAGAAAACAATAAAATTCCAAATCTATTTATAAAAGAGAGAATAGCACTTAAGATTTAACATTGTAAACTTATTCACCATTTCTATAAGTTGAATTCTTCTATTTGTAATTTCTTTTGATAAATTTAAGTGTCAGTTTAGGAAGGGTACCTAAACTGAGTTTGAGAGGTAGTTAGAAAGGAGGGTACTTTCTGTAATTGTGTCTATCCATTGTAAAGGATTCTCAGCCTAAGGAAGGAACAAATCACTAGTGGATTAAAGCTCATAAAGAAATACGAGAACCGGAGGTAGGCTAGGGGCCGAACCAGGATAAAATCTCAGGTATAAAAATTCTAACATTACTCGTTTACCTTTATCACATTCATCTCAAACATCATTCTATCTCTATTAGTTATCTTGCTTGAAAAACCAATCCAAGGTGAGTAAAGTACTCAGCAACGATTGAAGATAAACTATGCCAGCAAAGATGAGCAGTTTATAATTTTCAGACCTAGCTCAACACACTTAACTTAACAAGTATCCAATAACTTAACTTGATAAAATATTTTTACAAATCAAAAAAGAAACCAATAACTGCATTCACCCCCTCTGCTATTTATTTAAGTTGTTTAGGACTAACAAGTGGTATCTAAGTAGTGCTCAACTTATAGATTAGCTATCTTTAAGTTAAAGATCTTAAATGGCTTACAATGGTTTCAGTTCCGGCTTAGGATAAATTATCCTCCTTAAAGAGGGAATATCTTTAACCAAGCTACCGTTGTTCGATGGTAATCACTACACATTTTGGAAAAATTGCATGAAAAACTTTATACAATCTCGAAACATGCAAGCATGGCTCTCTATTGAGCTCTGTCCATGAATTCCTACTATGGTTAGGAATTGGCAACGTGTACTGGTTGATCTAGAAGAGAATGATGACGATGACTTAAGGCTTCTCAAAAGAGAATATCACAGCCATCAACTACTTACACTATGTGCTAAATCTTACAAAGTTCAACAGGATCTCAGGCTACGAGATAGCATAGGAAATCTAGAAGAAGCTTGAGATTACCTATGAGGGGATTGACAAGGTCAAAGAGTCGAAGATCAATCTTATGCTGAGAGAGTATGAGATGCTCTATATGGGGCTCTAGTGAGGGTATTCAAGCCATGAATACTAGGTTCATTAACATCGTAAATGAATTGAAGAGGCTTGGCAAGGAATTCACCATGAAGAGCTAGTGAGGAAGGTTCTGCACACTCTTACCTTAGAGTGGGATGCCAAGAAGAGCGTGATTGAGGAGGCTCATGATCTTAAGACCTATAGCTATGATGAGCTGATAGACACGTTACTGACTCAAGCGATGAGCTTGAGGAATTATATTGATGACTTCAAAAGGAGTAAAGGTAAGGAAAGAGAGGACAAAGCTATTATCCTAAAAGTTGATTCCTCTAATGAATCCACTAGCTGCCATTCTAATGAGAAAATGACCCTTTTGACCAGGCTTCATGAAGAAGGATGGAAAGTTCAATAAGAAGAAGTTTCTTGCTAAAATTAAGTCAGCTCAGCATTGAGGACTCAAGAAGTAACACAACAAAGATATCAAATGCTTTGGCTGTGGAGAAAAAGGCCATATTTAGTCTAACTATCCAAAGACCAAGAAGGACATGTACAAGAAGAGGTTTGTAAAGAAGAATGAGGCACTTACTGCCACCTAGAGTGATTCCAATGAATCTTATCTTCATCGTCCACTGAAGAAGCAAATGACTCTACCAACCTTTGCTTGATGGCTATTGAGAATGAAAGGGGCGAAGGCTCAGCATCTACCTCAAATAGAAGTCAAACCGCTACTAACTCTAAAGATGAGCATAATAAAGGGAAATCTCCTCAACATGAGGTACATCTTGAAATCCCTTTATCCATATAAGAATTCACCGAGGTACTCTTTGATGTTATGAAGCTGACTAACAAGTCAGAGAAAAACATCATAGAGCTAGTGAGGAGAAGTGAAGACCAGGAAGACACTATTGTTTCTTTGTCTCTTGATATCCGCTTTCTTGAAGAAAAGGCTGAGTATCAGGAATGTCATATCAGCAAACTCACTAAGCAATTAGATGAGTTAACTATTGAGATAACAACTTTAAAGGAGAAATGGGTTCCTCCTCCAGCCAACAGTCAAACTTCGAGTAACCAAACTCGCAATTTTAGGAGGAATAATTCCTTTAAAAAGAAGAAAGCGAATCAGCTTGAAGCAAAAATGGTGTGTGGCTTTTGTGGCAAAGATGGACATACTACAGTTCTTTATAGGTATAAAAAAGGTTATTACGATGAGTACAACTGAAGTAACTTAAGCACTGCTAACAAGGGAGGACCCAACTCATGAGCATGGGTACCTAAGAAAACGTAATTGTTTTGTAGGTGAGCCGTAGATCTGCTGATGACTCTAGAACGTGGTATTTGGATAGAGGATGCTCAAGGCATATGATGGGAGATGAAAGTTAGTTCATCTCATTGGAGCACAAAAAAATGGAAGAATTTGCTTCAGATTTTACCAATAAGGAAAGATATTGGGCTGTGGCACTGT
>CATIWQ010612854.1:0-57216 GCA_949673415.1 Euphorbia schlechtendalii | reverse complement strand
TGTATATGTATATGTATGCATGCATGCATGCATACATACATATACATACATGCATGTATGTATGTATGTATGTATGTATGCATGTATGTATGTATGTATGTATATATATATGTATGTATATATATATATATATGTATGTATGTATCTTCACGAGCCTATTAACAAGTTAGTTCGCGAATATGCTAGTGAGCTGCTTATCAAGCATGTTCGCGAGCTTTCGAGCCGAGTACCCAATTATTCAAGTTCTGTTCTTTCATTAAAATGAACCTAAATTTTTGTTCACCATCAAGCTTGTTTATTAACTATTCCAGCTCGAACGAGTTTTAACCGAGCCAACATCGGAACATTCATCGAGTAGCTATATTCATTTACAACCCTAGTTATATATTTTTCTTCCAGTTCTATTTTTATGAATTCATTTTATTCTTTTCCAAATCTTCATTGCTTGTTTTATTGCAATTCTATATCTGTAGCACAAAAAAAATATCCATTTGATTTCTAGACTCGTTATTACCCTTTTGATACCCACCTTAACTTTGGCCTTGACCACCAACCTCTTTAACTTTGTTCAGTCTTGTTGTAGTTTGAACGTTAGATAAAATTCTTGGTTACTCCGAACCTAATTTATAATGGTACCAAAGCAAAAGGTTTCAAATTTAGCAATGTAGTTAGTATGAATGAGAAAATGCGTTCCCAATTTAATACAGATTTCCAGATCTCTTTGCCAAATTAATTACCAACTATATTTCTGCTGGTGCAGTGAATGTCCTTTTTTCTATTTACTACTTTAAGTACAAATATCTCCAAGGCAGATGGACCCTTTTCTAATTAATGATTACCAAAAGAAACGGTTGAACCTACCCATAACTCTATCATTTCAACTCTATAAACCTAAAAATATCTTACTTAGTAAATGTGACCTCAGAAAAAAAAAACATGTTGAAAGCCTTAGACATATACATGTCAATACTGCATTCAATCTTAAAACATTCAGGAATGAAACCTGAAACAGTAGAGATCGAACCCGGAACACTTATCCACTTCTGGCTTCCAACACAAACCTTAACAACTAAACCAGTTGTTGTCTTTCTCCATGGATTTGGGCCCACCGGTATCCTATCGTGGCAGTTTCAGGTCTTGTCTCTGGCATCAACTTATGCTGTTTACGTTCCTGATTTCCTCTTCTTTGGCGGCTCAACCACCGATAGGAGGGAGCGCTCGCCGGAGTTTCAAGCCGAATGCGTGGCCAGAAGTCTGAAGAAACTTGGGGTGGAGAAGTGTAGCTTGGTTGGTTGGAGCTATGGCGGAATTGTTGGGTTTAGAATGGCTGAGATGTATCCTGATTTGGTTAAGTCAATGGTTGTTTGTGGATCTGATCTTGCCATGACTGAGAGTTTTACTGGTTCTGTAATGAAGAGAATTGGGTTTGGTTGTTTGTCTGAACTTCTGATTCCTTTTACTGTTGAAGATGTTCGGAGGACTTTTGACATTTTTGCCTACAAGCTTCCTTGGTTGCCTAAGAACATTTTTTTCAATGCAGTGTTGAAGGTAATTGTTTAATTTCTATATAGTTTTAGTAATAAAATACTATTTTCTTGCAGTGGCGGAGCCAACCCCATGCTGGGTGGGGCTCTTCACTCGTTGATCATTGACTCCCGTAAATAAAATTAATCCAGAAAATAATTAATGTTGTGCATTTTGCTTAAAAAAATTTCAAATCAATTAATATTTTAATCTTCAAATAGTTATGAGCTTTTTGACATTTGAAATTTAAATACTATTGTACTTTTATTATGGGTTGTTAAATGAAAATATATTTGAAAAAGAAAGAAATATAATTAAGAAAAAGAGATATACATAACCACCAAAAGTTTTAAAAGAATTGTAATTAAGAAACAAATTAATGATTTATAAATCAGAATAGAAATAGTTTAAATTGAAGGGTAATTACAACATATATTAAAAATGTTAGATTTTATTGCTTTTACAACCATAAAGAATTAATATTTATTTTGCCATTTTATTATATTCTTTTTTTTATTTTACCATTTTGTACTTGTAACTACCTTTTCTCTCATATTTAATTTGAATTTCACAATTTCAAACCTTCATATTTCACAAACTATTGATTTTTTGAATCGACGTTTTAACATATTTTGTTCCTCTTAATTTTATCTTTAAAATGACATACTCTTCGATTTTTCAAAAAAATAAAAAATTTATCGTAATATTATACATAGTATAATGACTGTATAATAAAAATAATAATTTTTCATGAAGGCGTTATACAATGTATAAAAGTGGTATAATGTATTATAAAAGAGAATATATATAATATATCACTCTTAAATTATTTATAACGTCTTCATGTAAAAACGGGTATTATACAACTATTATATTATGTATAATACTACAATAAATTATTTTTTTTACTAGAATGTCAGTTTTGTTGTAAACATAACCATTATTATACCATGTATAAGAGCTTTCATATCAGGTTTAAGGTCTTTATGTCATAATTTTTATGATAATCATTATTGTTATGAACATAAAGGAGAAACAAATCAACATAAATTCATTATACAACTTTATATTATGTATAATGCTTTCATGAAAAGGCATTAAAAAATGACATTATACCACAATTAGACTCTGAATAAGATTGTGAAACATTATTTTTTTCAAAAAAATCAAAGTGTATGTCATTTTAAAGATAAATTAAGACGAATAAAATATTTCAAAGTGTCGATTCGAAAAAATCAACGGTTTGTGAGATATAGACGTTTGAAGTTGTAAAATTCAAATTAAATAAGAGAGAGAACATAATTATAAGTGTTGATAACGTCAACTTAAAAAGTGGTAAAAAAAATATTTTTCTTTTTCATGTAAATAAAGAAAAAAATTCTTATTTTTTAGTTTTGCAAAATTAAATATTTGTAGAGCCTAAATTTTTATAAGAAAAATGGCATATACAAAAATAACCCTAAATTGAATATATTCCAAATTAAATCTTTATTAATGAAATTTTATTAATTTTCCTTTAATATGTCTTCACATTAAATTTCAATATATGTTTTTATTCTTTCCTTTATCACTTCATCTCCTACATTATGTTTTGCAAAATTTCATCAATGGAGGTGAGGTTGAAAGAACATATACATGGAACCTCCGACGATTAGGGTGGAGTTTCAGCCTAGCCCCTGTTTTCTTGTACACCTGGTTGTAAACGAATTGAACCGAGTCGAACTTTTATCGAAGCAAACACGAAGTTGTTCATGAACAACTCATCTTATCATTTACAACTCTACACCATAATTAGTGAATAATATACAATATAATATATTGAGAAATTTAAAAATTTACATGCTAAATTAAAAATATATTATATTTTTATATATAACACTTTGAACCTTATTAAATACATATAGAAAAATGTGTTACTTTATTGTATTTCACGTGAATTAAATTTATTCTTTGTTTAATTTAAATGGAGTACTATTTGTTTCCACTGCAGTGTAAGTAATTAATTTGTATACATAAATTTGAGTTGAAAGATTAAAAATGTAGAGAAGGAATCTTGAAAGATGTGAAATTATTGTTAAAATAAATTGTAGATAATGTATCTTATAAAAAAATTTGTAGATAATGTCTGATAACAGGAAGGAGAGAGAGGAGCTTCTGGAAGCATTGATCACTAGGGACAAAGACTTCAAGATCCCATGTTTGCCTCAGGTGAACAAATTTCTCATTGCCATGAAAAACTATAGCATCTTTTTTATACATTTTAGAAAATAATATAATGGAAAAGGTTAATATTCTTTTGGTTTTGATATTTATTATTATTGAAATTCAAAACAGAGACTAACCTTTTATTCTTGGACTGATAATACTGCAAAAGATTCATCTTTTATGGGGAGAGAATGACGAAATATTCTCGATGGAAGTAGCTCGCAAATTGGAAAGGTACGTTATCTCTCATGTGGGGTTTGGTTGTAAATTGTGTATATATATTTAAGTATTATTTAAGAAAACTTTAGTTTGTGTATTCTTTTATTTTTTTTATTGAACCAAACAAACCAAACAATATCTAAAAGTTGAATAATCGTAAAATAATAGTAATATTCATTTTTAATTAAATTTAAATGGTTAAAATTAAAAATTATATTTTAAAAAATAATTGTCTTATTAGACTTACTATAATATCAAATTGAGAAAAACCGCATTCCACCTAAATGTGGATTCGAATTTACGATCTTTAAGATCACAGATTTATGTCTCAACTACTAGCAACGAAAAAGTCCGCTCCAAGACTTTTTCTGTCCTCGGCTTTTATTAAAAAAACTACTAGCTATTTAAATGTTAAGGCCAATCACATATGAAACCAAATTAACTTGTCACTTTTTGCCGACTACCTTACAAATTTTCAAGAATTCCTCATAGCTTCTGAACTTTATAAAATGCACTAGTTTGCCTTTAAACGCTGAAACGTCAGGTTTTGATTGGAAAGATAAAACTTAGGAGAATGACAACTCTAAAAAATCATATAAATCATAAGCTTAAATATGGTATTCAAGCGACAATGCAGTGCAGTTTTTCCGAGTTAATGAGTAATAGGAACAAGAGTTAAAGGGGGCACTCGTCAAAATATGAAAAGTTGAATTTTGATTATGTATTTGGCCAATCTCAAAATTAAGAACCTTTTTACCAAATACAAATCCTAATCATACACACCACAATCAACTGTAAGGATATTTGGATGCAGGCAACTTAATGGAAAAGCAGCAAGTTTGCATAGCATAGAGAAGGCGGGACATTTGGTTCAATTAGAGCGACCTTTTGTATTTAATAAACTACTACACAAAATCCTTTCATCTATTTACGCTGACAATGCACATCTCTAGCTTTTTTTTTTGAGCTTTTTGTTCTTTTATCAATCCTAAACTAGGAAAAAAGTGAACTTTTATTTTTGGTTAAATATGACTGGGTGGTATCCGAGAACCATTTTGTTTGTTTTGGTCAAATTGGGATGCAGCCCAAACCATCTAAGGGCTGTATATTATGGGCTGGCCTTTTTTTTTTTTGGGGTTTATTTATCTTTTTGGCTGGTCAATTTTAAAGGATAATTTAACGAGTATATAATTATGATCTCTCTGAGTTTTGACGAAATACATTAATACATCCTCGTGTTTTGAAAAATTATGTATACCTCCCTGTGCGTTGACATTGTCATACTATAACCTCCTTGTATTTTAAATTATGTGTTTTTCTAACAAAATTGTTAACATAATAAGTATTTGTTGGTATGCTTACTTTTATTTTGTTAGTATTGCAAGGTTTTTAATTATAGAAAGTATTTTTTGTAATTTATAAGACATTTTTAGAACTTTCAATGTATGATCGCACAAGATAATATAATCATATAAAACCTTTTTAGTATCATGTAAATCCATAACATTTTAAGATATGATATATAAAACTAATTTTATTTTTAAACATTTATTATGTTAACAAATTTAATAAAAAAGGGATTATAAAAAATACAAGGAGGTTATAGTAACAAGGAGGTAAAATTAATTTTTTAAAAAACAGGGAGGTACTAGTGTATTTGATCAAAACACAAGGAGGTTATAACTATTTACCCTAATTTAATCATATATCCAAAAAGTTAGATTTCATTGTTTCTACAACAATAATGAATTAATATTCGTCTTTTAATTTACTATATAATTTTTTGTTTTTATCATTTTTTATGTTGACTCGTCTTCCCTTATAACTAACTGCATTCTCCTCTATTTAATTTGAATTTCACAACTTCAAACCTTCATACCTTTTAAACCGTTGATTTTTTTTAATCGACGCTTTGAAATATTTTATTCTTCTTAATTTTATCTTTAAAATGACATATACTTTGAATTTTTCGAAAAACAAAAAAGTTATTGTAATCTTATACTAGTATAACAGTTGCATAATAAAAAAAATAACTTTTCATGAAGGAGTTATACAATGTATAAGAGTGGAATAATTAATTTTAAAAAAGACTATATAAAACATATTATAACACTCTTATATCATGTATAACATCTTCATGAAAAAATCAGTAAAAATAGGTATTATACAGTTATTATATTATTTATAAGACTGCGATAAACACAATCACTATTATACCATGTATAAGAGCTTTCATACCAGGTTTAAGGCCTTCATACCATGATTTTTATGAGGAAATCAATACTGTTATGAACATAAGGAGAAAAAAAAATGACTATATAAATATTTCATACAACTTTATATCATGTATAACGCTTTCATGAAAAGACAGTAAAAAAGAGCATTATACCACAATTATACACTATATAAGATTGTGAAACATTATTTTTTCGTAAAAATCAAAGTGTATGTCATTTTGAAGAAAATTAAGACGAACAAAATATTTCAAATCATCGATTCAAAAAAATCAACGGTTTGTGAGATATGGATGTTTAAAGTTGTGAAATTGAAATTAAATAAGAGAGACCAAAGTTACAAGGGTCGACAAAGTTAACATAAAAAAAAGATAAAAAAAATGTTTTTCCATTTCATATAAAAGATATAAAATTCTTCTTTTTGAGTTTTACAAAATTAAAAATTAGCAAAGCACAAATTTTATAAGTAAATATGACAAATAAAATAATATCACAATTTCAAATTATATTATTGTATTCTTTTTCCTTCATGTATACTTCATAATTATTTACAATTATGATATAAAGAAGTTGATAGTCAAGTATATACATGGTGAGAAGTGGATTCTTTGGACCCCACTTTTTCAAAAAATTACTTAAAAAATTATATACATGTTAAAATTTGGATCCCATAAAAATAAGTGTTTGGACCTTATATATTAAAAATTGGTTAATGAATCGCCTTTTATTCAAGTAAACTAGTTCAATAATGGAATGATTTTTTACTTCTATTTCCTTGTTTCTCTACTTTTGGAATCAATTACAAATTTTTATATGAAAACTTCTTTAAAAATGTTTAATTTTTAAAATTTTTATAAATTAGTTTTTGGATCCCATGAAAATATAATCTTGGATTTCCCATTGAGTATATATCACTGGTAAAAATAAAAGCAAAAAAAATAGAATAGATGCATATACCATATCTGATTAAACAGAATAATGGTGAACCTTTTGTGATGTCATTAATTTTTTAGTAGCTAATCGTGTTTCTGGGTTCGAATATATTGTCAATTTCAGATTTTGCATTGTGAAGATTCCAATGCAGCAAGTCTTTGAAATACTGATTATGAGTTGTATAGGCTGAAAAAAAGATAAAAATGGAAAAATTTGTATAAAAAACAAGAACTTATATTGCATTTGATTTGCGTACTATAATAAATAAGAGTGGAATATATATGTAATTTTCTTAATAGTTCTATAAGAAATATTAATTTCATATTTCCTTCATTTATTGCTGTATTTTGTGAACGAAAATACACGCATACAATTAGAGTTGTTGGTCAATTTTAATAATAAAATAGCTAGGAAATACTAATTTATAAAAGATAGATTAATTACAAGCGGATAAAAGTTTGTCAATATAATTCATGCTGATAATTGATAGATAGAGAGATAGATAGATATAATATAATTCTTGCTGATAATTCATAATTAATCTTAATTAGAGTGATATAAGCTGTGGCTCCTGATCTGAGACTTGGGAACTTTGTATGGAGCTTCATACTAAGAAACACCTGCTCCAAGATACTCCACATAAAGCCAAATTACAAAACGTCTACTAATGGATCAATATTGTAGATTTAGTAGCGAACCTGAAAAAGGACACTGCTGAAGGCTAATTAGCTCAATGAATACTTAATTGGACTCCAATCTATAGCATAATTAACTTAAGATTCTCTAGTAATGATAAAAAATTCAGGTATCCCATACATGGTCTAATTTGCTTATATTTAGCTGGGACCATGTGTTAATTTATTTTTTATGGTTAGATCTGTTAGAGAATTTGTTCCCCGGTTGGGATGCCATTTCGTAGCAATAAATTTTGACGTTATTTTTTTTTTTTTTTGCTTCTACAGTTATTAGTTAAGCAATTCACTGGACTGAAGTTTCAAAGAAGATATATTAATAAAAGCATAAAAACGAAAATATGAGAGCCCTTGTCATTTTCTTGGGTGCTGGGTCACCACACAGATCGTTGTATGGGACAGCCTATTTAACATAACAAAGAAAAAGAATTTATTGTTCTTTTCTGTTTTGACTAAACATTTCACTTTATTTATATTAGTGCCCGCTGAAAATGAATCTTCAACAAATTAATCAGACAATATTCTCATCACAGGCCAGTTTAGTGGAATATTTGAATTATCTAAATTTTGAATATAGTGATCCGAAAATTTTTTGAACTATCTTCTCAATCTTTCTACTGATTGATTTATACATAAAAGTTAAGTTACTTAATCCAAAAGTCTAAGATCTTAATCTCTTCAACTACAATTCAATTAAGTTAAGTTCAGTTATGTGTAATTATAAATTTACACTGAAATAAGTTCAATTCATTTAAGTTTAGTTCAGTTCAGCTTTCAGAAATTGAAGAGAACAGGGTGTGATTTGTAGGTGAGATTTAAACATATCCCCACATAATGTCAATTGGTATCTAGGATGAAACACAATTAGGACATAAAATATGTATATGTGTAGTGAGGTTATAGTTACCTGCGTACATAGTAAATTTAAGATTAATTGGTAGTGCCAGAAGCGGACTTGTACTTAGGAAAAGGAACACGACCTGACTCAATATGGCGAACATCTTCGATAAGGATCTGGTAGTGACTCCTTACTTCATCGGCAGATTTGTTGCCACCGATAGCCACGGCTATGTTTTGCCAACGGTCTGGAGTGTCCTTGTCGTACAAAGCCAACGCTTTCTCGAACAATTTGTTTTCTCTCTGGGTCCATGATGTGTTCCTTGATGCCTGATAGCTTGAAGACATAATTATCAACTATCAAATGATGATTCTTATGACTAAGATAACTAAGTAGCTAGTTCAAGTGTGTGTAAGTATAGGGATGGTATAGGTAGGGTATAAATAGCGGGAGAAAAGCAAAGTAATGCAATTTAGTGGGTTGGATCCAGTTGGAGAATCTGAGATACCCTTTTAAAGATGGATATGACATATTGAATATTGAATGACGAGTTTTGTTTGGAACCACACAGACTCAACTCAACTAGTAAGGACAAATTTCATTTTATAGCAACTTAGGGAATTACAGAACCAGAATCAGTTTCCAATGGAAACCGACCCTTTTCCTATTTCACTTTCTTTTAAATTCAACTCTCCACATTTTTTTAATTATTCTGCAAGATTAAATCTAATATATATGATATACTGTAAGGGTACCTATTGATTGAAAATTAAAATGCTACGTATACATATAACATGAATAAAGTGAAGTAGTGAAACTATATAACACAGTGCCTATTGGCGTCATTTAAACCATTAATATTGCATCCTACCATTTGCATGTTTATATATAATGCTATAGAATAGTATAAAATTTTTTTTGATGAGATATGGTAGTATAATTTTATATCAAATATAACCATTAATTAAAAAGTGTGAGCTAATTGTCAATTAATTAGTAATTGATAAGGTTTATCATTAATTTTTAATATCTATATATTGTTAAAATATACTCCCTATCAGTTTATAACAACCCAGGGAATTACAGAACCAGAAAAAAACGTATTCAATGGTCAAATGTGCTTAAGTGTAGACCTGTGAGCCCGCTTCCATGAGCCGGGCTTGGACACGCATTTTTTTAAAAAGCCCGGCCCGAGCCCGAGCCCGTCAAAGCCCGAAGATTTATGGGCCGAGCTTGGTTTTTATATAAATACCTGAGCCCGGCCCGACGAATAATTTTATATATTTATTATATATTTATACATTAAATTTATTATTATTTTAAGATTTTATATTTATTAAATTTTTATACTTGGTTACAATAAATTTTACTAAATATTAAAGATTTTAAGTAAACAATGCAATTATATTTAAAATTTAAACATATTTTAACTTTTTTTATATTTTTTCTATTAATTTAATAAAAAAAATTAATAACAAATAAAATATTCATGGGATTGGGCCGGGCTTGGGAATGACCTTGTTAGCCCGGCCTGAGCCTGGCCCGAGCCCGAAGTTCTAAAGTATGGGTTTGGGCCGGGCTTGGGTTAATGTTTTTTGTAAAAAGCCCGCCAAGCCCGGCCCGAACCCGGCCCGGCCCGCCCGACGAACAGGTCTACTTAAGTGTAACAAGTCCGAGACTAAATGAACCAAATTATAAAAGGTCAATGTGTAAAATTGTAATTACAAAGCCAAAGCTATTATTATGCTTTAAGAATACTCTTGTACGCTGGGTTTAGATGCCCTTGTTGATTTTCGAAGTGACGTGCAGTTTATTCCAATCTTTGTATGCTTTAAGGCGTTATCTCTTTATAAGCTGAAGGATAACGTAAATCAGAACGAATTCGGATTCTAACATTTTCCGTTTATCCAAGATCGAAGAATGTCGCTTGAATGCCGAATCGAATGCATCTCACGATTTATCGGAGTATGAATGTGTATCTACAACTTCTGCAGCGATAAAGATCGATAACGATCGATTTGCGATGTTTTCGTTGCGAGACGAAAAACTCGGGAAAGAGAATTGGAATGGAAAATGATAATGAACCAATTCATATTTCAAATTGAATTCTATATCCTCTTTTGATATACACGTTTGTGTATATATATAATATGGAAATGCATTAATTATAATTAAGTCCTTAAACCTTTGATTATTTGTAATTAATTCCTTAAAGTTCTATAACTTTTCCATTTAATCCAAATAATTAAATTGGATCAGATCTTTTGACCCGATTGACCGGCTCATGTGCGGACCGGGTATTTCCAACATCTCCCACTCGCACTTGACGGGTCACATTCAGTACAAGGTTATCAAATCTTCTGTATGTTGTGAAGTCGTGCGACCGGCATACTATCAGGAACGTTTTGTCCTTTACCTGTTAAGGTCTGTCAAGACTATCCTGAGTGGTACTTAACCAAATAGATTAACATCTAGAATTCAAAAAATATCTTGTACCCGTTAGGGTCTGTCAAGACTATTTTGAATGGTACTCAACCATATAAGTTAATATGTAGTATATAACATATCACATTGATATATAGCGCGTATGCTTTACCCTAGACTGGTCAATAATCACCCACTTCAATATCTTTTGGGATCTCAGAAGTCTTAATCTGTTATTCACTATCTTATCACAAATATAATATAGGCATGCCAGTGAACCAACAAAACTCTGATGAATGTTAATTGCCCAAATCTTCCTTTTAAGTTGTCAATTATGTACAGAACTAGTTCGGTCCATCAACCAATCTCTCCCATATCGAATCATATCATAATCTCTTGGTGATTGATCAAATATCCCTTACTAGTCCTTATTTCACAAGATAACTCAATAGTATTGAGGGTAAGGTCCAATAACAATATAATGGACTGAGTCTCACATTAGAGAAGTTGAGATCCTTGTACCTTGTACAAACTTCTCATCTCATGGTCGCTAAGCACACATTATCTTGAGAACTTATTTCTCTTCCACTTTGATAATGTGCTATGGTGTCTTTTCCTTTCTACCCTTATAAAGGAGCACATGTCTTATCATATCAACCAACACCATATAAACGTTTTAGTTACAATGCAATCTAGCATTTAGCCTTGTTCGACTAAATGAACTACCTTTAGCTCTTTAGATAAAACATGACCATTTGTCATGTGAACTACACAGTTCTTAACCAATTCCTTTTTGGATTCGACACGCAATGTTCTAAACAATGCGATTTTCTTGTTACTCAACAAGTCGATTCACGATTTTGAACAGGTTCCCGAACTACACATAGTTCTTCAAAATCAATCTCATCCTAGTCTGTATCCTTGTGATAACACTAGGGTAAACACCCATGTGAGTGGGTTACTTCTCTGTCCGACATGCTATGAACAAAAAAATAATATGTAAATAACATATACACACACATACATTGCTCATAGAATAAAACTCATTTATATTAACACAATATCGTTCACGATTTGAAGGGTATAATAAATGAGGTAAACGAATAAATATAATGTATACACTCTTTAATATATTTCACATATACATCTTTCGGAGACATACTTCGTAAACAAATCTACAAGTATGTAATGAGTAGATAAATAACCTCATATTGACCTCTCCCCGTGTTGCTTAGTCTACAACTAAACAAATACTTGATATCGATATACTTATTGTCACTATGACATTTCGGGTCTATCGCATAAGATATCGATGTTTGACTATCTCCATAAATAGTCAACATTTTGTTTGGAGCACTCAGCATAAGAAGGCTCAATAGTCTCTTTTATCAAACAAAATCTTTTACCATAACTGAAAAAACACAATTCCACCCTTAGCCTTAGCTAATATGCACCTATGTATTATTCTGTAAGGTCTATTTCCTAAGTTCTATACATTAGAGCGTAACCAATGGACATACACAAGTATCTTACAATTTTCTTAACGGTCTTCCAGTGCTCTATTACTGGAATGAACTAATATATCACTTTAATGCACACAACATAAGTTATATTAGGTCTGGTGTATAATATAGCATATGTAATGCCAATATATGGAACATTTTTCATATCCTCCCACTTGATAGGAGTTTCAGGACAAATGCTTACACTAAGAATCATATTCTTAGTCATCGGAATACTTATGAGTTCATTATTCTACATATAGAATCTTTCTCAAACTCTTTTTGTACAGGATTCCGGAGACAAAGATACTAATTATCTTATCCATTTGGATCTCAATCCTAGGACCTATGCAGAACTTACCACGACTTACATCTCGAAGTTACTCGACACCCAATCTTTCACCAGTATGGTATATACATAATGGTTCTCCTTTACCATTCTAAATACCATATCCTTAAAACCTCATGAGATTATAAATTGACTTATTCAATTAAAGAAACCTCGTGTTTACAAATCTTTGGGACAAATCCTTTTGATATTTCCATATTGATCTCTCATGACAATTCTCCCCTAAGAATAGAGGTCCATACACCTACTTGATGTAACTTTAAGGAAGATACAACTACTAAAGTTAAATTAATTTATATAGATGTAGTTTTCACAACTGGAAAGAATATATTCTTATAACATATTCTTATCAGTTTTATTATACGTATCCCTTAACTATAAGCCTAATTCTTTTACTTTACATTAGGAATTCACTTATTCTCAATATTTTATGTCCTTCAGGCATGTTAACTTAATTCTTCTTCCATTACACACAACTATTCATCTCCCTTTAGAACACTTAATTTTCAGGGTTAGAACAATTTCCCATATTACTTAGGCTCCGAATCTTCATAAATATGTCACATATATTTATCATACATCAGAATTCTTCCTTTAAAGCTCACTTCTGTGCTCGCATTTGAGTTAGAAATATTAATGATCTAAGCTCACACTTGAGTTAAAAATATGGACTCCCACTTGGACCAATAAGGTTGGCTCCCATTTGGACCAATAACAATTTGGGTTCTAGGCTCCCCCATGGAACAAGATCCCTTATTAATGTGATCATTATGAACCAATACATTTGAATTACTCCCACTTGAAGATATATCCAAAACATTAAGTTCAAGAGTCTTAATAAAAAGGACATGTTTTTGCCTAATACACTTAATCTATAGAACTCATTTATAAGAAATTGACATTTCGTGATTCAAAATTTTACAAATCTATCCGCATTCTCCCCCACAAAACATATCCTTTTAATATGTTTGAGTATCTTAAAAGACACTCTATCTACCTCTTGGACTCAATTTCCCAAAATTATCAAGGAAGTGTGGGAGTATTGATACAACTCTAATGTCATAATCAGGATAAATTAGATATATTTCTAGTCCATGTCATATATGGGTTGGAAAAGACAGACTTTGAAATTACTTGGTTCAGTACATATACTTAACCATTGGAAGAAGAATCAACTTTCTCTTTTCATGAATTCTATACTTATATAGAGTTTAGGGATGAACAACGGATGTTAATCCCTTCATCACATAAAAGTATAAGCCTAACTGAAAAGTACCTCTTACCATTTCAGTTCTTATGCTTTACAGCCAAATCCAATTGATTTATTACTATATTCATAAATCTTTTGATAGCTTGAAGCTTCAGATCTATGGGTAATCAAGTAGATGATGTCATAACAAGTATGGACATCATTTAATGTGATGAACAATTTGGCTTATGCCTTACTTTCACATTTATTGACTCGCATATATCAGATGAATAAGTTGCAATTGATTTTAGTTCTAGTTCCTTTTGAAATGGAGTAAAAGTTTGATTTCCTCTAAATGGAACTCATCAAATGGTAATAATTTAATCATTATAAATTATCAATCACATTAAGCCTAGATAACGCATTCTTCGTAATTTATGTGATACAATCTTCTATACGATATACTAACATTTTCTTCTTAAAGAAGAGTTAGTCATTGGAAAACAAACATTATCCGCTTGATAAATTGTAATGCACATTCATTACAATAAAACCATTTATTTAAGAACTAGACTTATAAATCAACAGTTAAGGAATGAAGAAACTTTATCGTTGGAAAAATTCAAAGATGAACATGTTATTCATTAAATCATATCATAAATTTAAATTTTGACAAATAATATGAGAATACTGTAGTAGCTATTGGGTTTGCGCTCATTGTAAATATAGTCTACATGTGTCAATTTATAGAACTTCAACTTATTTTGATATCAATATAAACTTTAATGTTTCTCATATAGGTTGTCGAAAGTACACAAAGATATTGTGGTTTATGCTCACGTCGTTGCACTTGTTTCAATAATCCACAAAGGGAAAAATTCCATCAGCAAAATGGAGGATAGTACAATATAATTCACTTTAGAATATATTATGTGTACCAATTTGGGCTTAGTGCTTTATTGCACAATGCCTCTATAGTGGCAATTTAGCATATCACCTTTGTGATTTTATTATTTATTGCCTTTGGACCCATTAAATTTATGTTCAAATGGTTCAGACCCATTTGCATTGTTCTTCTTCACTTTTAGATATTCTAATGTAAGTTAGCATCTATTGTCTTAAGAACTATCTCCTTAAGACTTTCCTTATGCCAAATGCATTTAGGAAGAATCTTAAATATCAGAAGAACAGTTTCTACAATTTCCAAGAAACTTATAACTACATTAAGCAAACTGATTCTATAAGAATGAGTTAATTGCATCATATATGCTTTCACTCAAAGCGAAGAACCGATCACTAGTAAGAACTTCTTTCAAATTAGTGATTAAACTTGAACATGTCTCTCTTACATGAATTGGAGCAATTAAATCACTTATAGTACTAAGCAAAATGATACAGGTCATTAAACTCTTCCACCCCCATGAAAGAAACAGATTCTTATCATGCCTGAGTTAGTTTGTACCATTCTCTTTGAACTCATACACAACATTGTTCAAAGTATAAGAGGACTCTTTATTCCTTAATCACAAACTCAAACTTCAATCTCCAGATAACCTAGTAACTACCATTAAGAATCTAAGTCTACTACAAATGAATCCGTAGTAGAACCCAATACTGATATTCTTTAATCAGTAACGGTGAGACTAAACACGTATACTAGGATTTAAATCAATTATATGAGCAAATGTGTGTTAATTACTATTGACTTGAATACAAACTTTCCAAGAAAATGTAAGCATTAACCCCAGTATCGAAAAAGATATAAATGCCCCATCATCTACCAGGTGAAAACACTTGCATTTAATTCAGTTCGATTCATCATACAATAGTAATTATATGTGTTTTTTTATTTTTTGCTATAGTTACTTTAACTATAAGTTATATCATTAAATACACTTTGAACCTGTTGTCTTAAATTAGTTCACTTAACTAATGACATTTAACGATAAGTATTGAATAACTTTATTACGCATTATTATTGAAACTAATTTGGGATTCAATAAGGCATATTAGTCCTAAAATTTTTATTAAGGATTTAAATATTTTATGTATTTTATATGTCTTTAAACAAGTATAAAGTATAAAATAATTAACAATATATAAATCAAATAAATCACTTAGATCTAGGCATAATAAAACGCAATCCCGAAAATATTCAATAATAAAACATGCATAAAACAATTATTCAAAAATATAAACAAATAAACAAACAAACACATATTAATGATGCTAAACAAATGACAATGACTTATATTGTCAACCGCCACATAATATACTTAACGTGTATGATCATTTTATGTCTTATTGGAATTAAACTATACACTAAGTATCATAATCCAAAAATCATAACAACATCTACTATTATGTTCATAATGATCACCGTAAGTCACCTCAATAGAGCTAGAGTTCTTTCCTTTGATCGAACTTGGTGATAACTAATCAAATTATTTTAAAAAGAACTTGGATATCCAATTATTATATAATTTGATCATTCAAATAATTTGAAAATTAAAGTTGTAAAACCATGTTTTACAAAATAATAAAATCAATATACACAAAAAATTGCATTTTTCTATGTAATACAATAAAATAATACACTATGTATTATATATAAATACAATAAGTACATTTTTGAGAATCGATTTCCTCAAGTTTCCATTGGCTCTTTTCCACTGAATAGATGCTCGGGGTTACGTGGGGTTTGCATCGTTATTGACCATCTACAACATATGTCAAAAGATCAATGTTAAATATTACATAAATAATTAACGTAAATACATTACCAAAATATAATTTATATCACATATAAATTAATGTTTAATTATCACAAAAATAATTAACAAAAACATCTTTTATCATATTTTTATATTATCACAAATATAAAATAATTTAATTATACCTAAATGGTTGATAATTTAAGTATATTACTAAAAATACTTAACTAAACTTATAAAACACATATATAATTAAAATAATTATCACACAAATAATTAATAGACATCAATATATAACTAAAATATATTCAATTACATTATATTTCATATGTATAATTAAATACAACCATTATATAATAATTTATTTGGATATTAATGATTTATTTTCAATTATGTAACTAATACAAATATATAAAGAAAATAATTATCAAAATTAATCAACAAATGAAAATTTTTTTAATTATTTTTCATTAGGTTCTAAATTATTTTCTAACCAATAGAAAATATTTTAAAAATTAAAAAACTAATTTTAATAATTTTTAAGCATTTATTAACATATAATAAATAAAAATCATAATTTTCTGAACCTCAAAAAATTCTGGAAAAATAATCATTAAATCCAAAAAATATGAAAATGGGGAGTGGAAAAAGTTTCGGAGCGAAATGACATCGTTTAGAAGGTTAAAACGTGAAAAACAATTCAAACCGTCGGATAAGTGACACGTGTCGTAATCTGAGCAGCCAGAAAGTGAGCTCATGTAGAACACGTCACACAGGAACGCAAGTCCAACCGGCACACCGTTCCGGTCGCCGGCCACCGGCGCGTGTATTCCACGCGCCGTAACCATCCTAGTGCGTGTATTACACGCGCCGGCACGTCCAACTGCCAACCGACGGGTTCATTCCACGCACCGCCTTCCCGGAAGATTCCGGTGACCGGACTTTGGCAGACCAACTCGTTTTCAGGTTTCGAGTCCGTTGGCGCAGTCCGTTTTACGAAAAAGTGAACGGAATTTTACGTTTATATTAAACAATGCGAAAATTGAAACTTTTTCCGGCCAAGACATGAATTTTCGACCAGAAACCTATTCGATATGATTTTGATCATTTGTAATCATTAAAATTATAGAAAAACATCAGAAACATCGTCTAAACACTTAGATTTCGTTAAAACGCTTCAAAAAACACGATTTTCTATCCTTTTTCGCAATTTATTCGTGCAATTCACGAAGAACACGAAATCGAATTCCGGAAACGTAATTCCAGAAATTTTAGAATATGTAGAAGCATATTATACATGTAAATCATCGCAAAAACAAACTTCGCTCTGATACCAATAAAGGAAAACGTAAATCGGAAACGAATTCAGTAAATACCTTTTCCGATACCCAAGATCGAAGAACGCCGCTTGAATGCCGAATCGGATCCATCTCACAATTTGTCGGAGTATGAATGTGTATCCACAACTTCTGCAACGACGAAGATCGATAACGATCGATTTGCAATATTTTCATCGTGAGACGAAAACCCGGGAGAGAGAATTGGTTGGAAAGTGAATGTATAATTGATTTTGAATTCAATGAAAATGAATTCCTCCTGACTTTTCAACTTGTGTATATATAATGGTAATGGTTAATTGCAATTAAATCCTTAAACTTTTAATTATTTGCAATTATTTTTTTAAGTTCTATAATTTTTCAATTTAATCCACATAACTAAATTGGATTGGATCTTTTGACCCGATTGACCCGTTCACGGGCGGACCGTGGATTTCCAACAATGTCAAATTAAACTAATATATCTCATGAAATAACTTTTGTCAAACATAATAATTATATAAAATAAAATCTTCAAACTTCTTTAGAACATTCAGTGGAACTTATATTTAAAACTACTCACATACACGACTAAAGTTTTTGAATTATAATTATTAAAAATTGAAATGGAATGGAGATAAACTCAAAAATTAATATACATTATGATTTATTGGATTTTTTTAGACATGTGTCACGTCAAGAGAAATTTAACTAAACGCTTTATCAAAAATTAGTAACATGTGTGCTGAATAAGCTTATCTGTAGTAATAATTCTGGTGGCCGATGGCTGAAATTTTACATTGCATGTGCAAGTATAGAAGAGATGAATCAGCTTCTCAAAAACAAAATAATTAATGACACATTTTTATAAGTATTTAATGGGTCATTTATTTTGTTTTATAGTTTATACTCATATAACATCCAATGTCTGGTTTTGTAGCATCTTTTTTGTCAATGTTATCAATACCGTACCGGACACGATACCGGTGAAGCTAATGGTACGTGGTATGACCAGTATTACCGGTGGTAATACCGGATTAATGAATTTTTTTAAAAATAATGTAGTATTTAAATAATAAATATCTTTAACAAATTTTCAAATTTTAATTCTAACAAATCTTTATCAATTCTAGGATTTTACTTTTTTTATTTTGATTTTGAAAGGAAACGTAGCGATAAATACGAAGAACTTGAACGAGAAGCTTTTAAATTAAAGTTTGAAATTTTTTTTAAATACCGGTTTAACCGGTTTAGTGGTTTAACTAGTATTTTACAGGTAGGATGCGATTTTCTTCAAAACCGGTAAAATACTTCAAATCGACCGTATACTCGGCCGGTACCTGGTTTTACCGGTTGAACCGGCTGGTATGGTACGGTTTCAATAACATTGTTTTTTGTAGTAAGGTCAAATATTCATTATAAAACGTTTTAACACAATTATTTTACTAATTGAACTAATACATAGATAATCTACAATAAACATACATATTTATTTTTCTAAATGACTATAAGTTTATGATAATATATCAATTATTTTCTAAATTTATTCAAAATAGTCGGTTGTCACATTTAACTTTCAAAAGTTTCACGTACCCCATGAACTTGCAAAATATACACCAGTTTATCATTTTAATGTTACAAATCAACTTTTGGTTGAAGAGAAAAAAATGATATCTTTGAAAAGTCAAAACAACCAGAAACTGAAACGTAACAATGATAAGATAAACTGATTCATTTTAAACAATTTTAGATGAATTGTTACATTACACATTTAAAAATTCAGAATGATAAGTGACTATATGCACAAATCCAACAATAATAGATACATTAAATTTAATATTACTGATTTGAACGTTATTAGCAACAATAAATAACCTATGGGCCATGGTTGCTATTAATACGCAAGTTGAATGAAAAAAGTGAACCAATCATGATATTATCATTAACGTGTCTTAATTGCTTAATTAATTGGTAAATTTAACCTTCCATTCAAAAAAGGGAAGTAAATTAAACCAGATATTTGAAAATTCCTTATTTTAAATGCGTTGGAGCGTCTTTTCAAAATTAAAAATGAAGCAGTGGTATTATCGATATTATCAACAAATCGAAGAGCCATTATGAAACCTAAAAAAACAGAAGGGGCGGTCAGTCACGTGCAAGAATCCCGTGCTTGCCGGCCCAGGTCGGGGATTATCATCTGGCTGGCTAAATCAGTCGCTGCGACGTCGTCTGGTTTGACTGTGAACTGAAGACTAGCCAGTTACTTCTTTCCTCCCCTCTACAAATCATTTCAAGTCTGACCGACCCCTCACCACCATTTTCAGTACCGCAGAGAGAGAAAGGGAAGACTGAGTCTGAGAGTACGGAACTTCCATATCTGTCTTGCCGATCGCCTGATTTGCCTCTCTCTGCCCTCTCTAATTCTTTGGTACGGTGTCTGTCTTCTTTTTTTCTGATTTTTGCGCGTTTATCTATTTATTTGATTCATATGTAAAGTTTTGATTTCAATTGAATAAATTTGGGGAAAGTTTATGGCTAGATCTTGCTGTTAGATGAGTTTTCACTCTCTACATTTTCATTTTCTGTTTCGATTTATGTTGCTTTGTTTTTGTATTGGATTTTTTGAGATTTACATCACTGTTTGGTCGGTGTTCAGTTCAATTGGCATTTTTTGCTTGAGCGATTCGTTTGTAATAATTGATAACCATTTGCTTGTTTCAGTGAGGACTGTGTTTTGTATTTTATTACACTTTTGATTATCATCGGGTTTATCACGTGTTTTTTCAACACTTCAGAGGTTTGGGCAGGTTTTACTAATGGCTTTCCGTTTGCGGTTTTATTACCTCTGTTCTTTTTATCTGTCCTGTTCGGAGTTAATTGATACACCTACGTTATTAGAATTGCACACTTTCCATATGAATAGATAATTTTTTTAATTTGTGTAATACATCAATCTGGTCTTGTGTAGCCTCATTTGAACTCACAAAGAAATATGAGCACGAGTATATAAAGTACTATGATTACATGTTGTATTTAAATTTTTTTATCTGCAACACAATAAGAGAGAAGAACTATGCTTTTAGCTGTAATTCATTTATACTCGGCAGGATAAGATGTTATAAGCTTGACTGTGGAATTGAGCTTATAGAGAGAAGAGATAACTTAAGTTTGGTGTTGTGGCTCATATTTAATGGATTGTAAATTGACACACGATGAGAATGTCTTGAAAATATTCGCAAGAATAGCAACATGAATATATAATGATGAATAAGGAAATGCTATGTAACTAGCTCGCCTTGATTTGCTTGCTTTTGATCCTTGTAATGCTTTATTTTAAAGAAGAGGTTTGCCTGATTTTTACTGCAGTATATATTTATATGTATCACATGATAGACTTCATTAAAATGTATTTTAATTCAGGCCTCTGCCACAACAATGATGTCAGAGAATGCTCTCAAAGACCTGAATACACTACCTCGACCTGAGATGAAATGTGAAAGTTCTAGCAAAGGAAATTTTGCTAAATCGCACATTGAGAATGCTGATGAAAATGTTGAGAAGTGGCCAAGGAAAAACTCTGCCTCATTGGTTTCTGCTACTTCTAATGGCGGTGAAGTGGCTAATCCTGGAATGGAGACAGGGATTTTGGAGGTAGAATACATCGAGTCAGAGAATTTGAGGGATGTAGCTGATGTTAATATCAGTGTGAAGGTTAAGTTTATTGGACCTATAAATACAAATGCTGCGTTTTTTATCGTTTCATGCATTTCTTGATCTACTCGTTGGTTTTAAGCGTTATTTACATGTTGCAAGTTACTATTTTCAGGCACTTCTTGCTGGACTAGATTCTAAAGATTGGGTCATCGTTTGTGAATCACTGAATGACATGCGTCGACTATCAATATTTCACAAGGATGCATTGCAAGACATGCTGTAAGTCTTGTGTGTGTGTGTACTATATACCTTCCGTGTGATATAAATTCAATCATGTTTTCTCTGTTGGATGGGAAGTCAGAATTTATGATAATTTTCAATATACAGGGAGGATTCAATACCACTTGTTGTGAAGTCACTGAAGAATCCGAGAAGTGCTGTCTGTAAAACTGCACTTATGACTGCTGCTGACATTTTCAATGCATATAATGATCATATAATTGATTTTTTGGACCCTTTGGTAATTTTTTTTCAATGGAGTTCTGGACCATTGATTTTTGTTTTAATTGATCTTGCTTCACAAGTCAACTAATGTCCTATTTTTATTATGTTGTTGAACTTTGTGGTTGCAGCTTGTGCAGCTTCTTCTTAAGTCTTCACAAGACAAAAAGTTTGTCTGTGAAGCAGCTGAGAGAGCTTTGGTTGCAATGACCACTTGGGTTTCCCCAGCATTGTTGCTGCCAAAGTTACAGCCGTATCTTAAGAACAGGAATCCTCGTATTCGAGCTAAGGCATCAATGTGCTTTTCTCGAAGTGTACCTCGCCTGGTAGGAATTCAGATCCTTATTGCTTCTTAATTCTATGAATGAGGTTTAATGCTAACTTTTTTTCCTTTCCACAATAATATGAGTTATAACATCACATTGACATTTTCTGAATTTATTTAGTTTTAATAAGCATGTGGACAGATGGAACATGCTAAGTCAATGCTTCAGGAAAATGCCCTTTCTGATTGACATCTTGTTTCTTCGCTCCATCTCTGTTCATTGATCTGCTAATGCAGATTTGATAGTCTTGTTGCTTTGATATTCTTTTTTGTGTCTAATTGGTTAGTTGGCTTTTTTTTAGATTAATTCTCAATTACCTGAAAACATATAATGCAGTTGCTCGACTGTATATGTTTTTGTCTTTTTAGGAGCTGTTACCTCAAGTTTTTAGATCTTATGCGATGCTAATCAGTTTTGATATGGTATTCGTGTAGAGGCTAGGCAGTGGCACCTCCCAGCACTGAGGTGCCTCCTGTTCCTTGGCTAGGGTAGAAAAGGCACTCTTTAGTATGTATTTTTACTTCTGTGGCTATGTTATTAAACTCATTTAGTTCAAGGGGAAAGCAATATAAAGTTTCATCAATTGTGGTCTCGCCTTACATGTCAACATGTAAAGAGAATAAACAATTCAAGGTAAGATATTTGATTTTGAAAACCAAAATACGTTTCCAAAACAAATTAAGTGTGATTTAGGGAAATAGAATGTCATTTAGGAAAAGGAGACATCTGTTTTGGAAAGACTGTTTAGTCAACTAACTTCACAAGTGCTGCAGACTATATTGCATGAAACAAAATAAAAACAGTTTAGAAAATAAAAGAAAAAAGAAAATAACTTTTTTCTACAGCCAATGTTGTGTTTTTTAAACTTTCTGTTCATTTTCACATATATTTTTACTTCTTCTTCAAATAATGCAAGTGCCTCTGGTGGCACTATTCGTCTCAGGTGATTTGAGTTCCATCACTGAGAAGCACATATAGCTTTTGACAACCCTGATGCTTTTTTAGCTGATTGCACATCCCTGATATCTTGGTCTTCACATGCATGTCCTTTTTAATGCTAAGCTCTTTGAGTGAACTTGCTTTTAGATGTGTAGTTGTTTAATCTGAGACTGCAGAAAAGCTTTTATTTGGAAACTTATTTTATAATATGCGATGAGCTGCTTGATTCTCTATCTTTTTTTTTTCTAATGGGGAATGTCTTTGTATCAGGGATTTGGAGACCATTGATTTTGTATTTTTATATTATACCTCATTATTTGTATTCGCCCCCGTACGAGGAAATAGTAGAAATCTTAAATCATAGTGTATTGGTGTTTCTTTCATGTTTGTGTGTCCTTGTGGATTGTGTATTACGCATGAGTTGCTAATATAGTCTTTGTTATATGTAAAAAAAAGGGCATTGAGGGAATTAAATCGTATGGGATTGACAAATTGATTCAAGTGGCTGCATCCCAACTGAGCGACCAGCTTCCAGCATCTAGGGATGCTGCCCGCACCCTTCTTTTGGAGCTGCAAACTGTATATGAGAAGTCACATGATGTTGTTACACCTGCTCTACTTGAGCATTCAGAGTTGAATTCTTGGGAGCAATTCTGTCAATCAAAACTCTCGCCATTAAGTGCACAAGCTGTGCTTCGCGTGACTAATATTGCTCGTGAGGGTCTTGTGTTGGGTTCTTGACACAAGCAAGCTATATGCTTTTATAGAATATGCGAGTTTTATTAAGCACTCAGTACGGTATTCATTTTATTATGCATATATTATCTTCAGTGAGCGGAGTCTATTCCTTTGTGTTCATTAATTTTGGTTCGCAATCATTTTGCTGTAAATACCAAGAAACATTGAGATGTCTGATTCACGGTTGCTTATGTAGTTGACTTGGATTATTCTTTTCTGATGGGGGTTGGCCTTTGATTCCCTAATCCAGTTTCTGAATTCGTTCTAAATTGTCATTTCATTATTGTTTTCTGTGTTTCATTTATTCAACTCATTTAATGAAAATGACAAAAGTATGAAAGAAAAGTTTTACTGTTCTGAATGACGGTTTATTTCAAAATTTGTGACTGGTTATTTTGTTCTAGGTGTTTGGCAGGTATTTAATAATATTAGAAATAGGATGTGTATTCATTGGGAATATGTTTTTGTGGAATGAAAATAACAGGAATGACAAGTTTAATAGACATGATTACGTCCCACAAGTTTAATCTATTAATTATCCAATTTATATTTTTCATTGGTAAAATTACAAAAATTAACTTTGATGGAGTTAATTAACTTTTTTTTTTTTGTGAGAAATATAGATTTAGGTTAGGTTTCCAATCAATGATAAGAAAGAAATAACTACTTTTTTTTTTTTGGTAAGCTAAAAAGAAGAGAAAAAAACTAGATAAGAGCTAGCCTAGGAAAGTAAACCCCAGCAATATCCTGGAAAACAAATTTAAGCATATTTGAAACTAGAAATCGAAGACGTGAAATCCAATCGGGAGGTTCGTAGCAATGTGAGCCATTCGATCCGCGCTTCGATTTCCTTCTCGGTACACATGTTGAAAGGCCACAATCCAATCCCTCTCCAAGAGATTTTTGATATCCATGATGAGAGTTTAATAGTCATTAACTGCAGCAGCATTCTTTTGGATTTCATCATAGGCAAACTTGCTATCCACCTCAACAATGACCCTCCTAAAACCGCAATCCCAAGCTAAACTTAAACCATCGTAAATCCCTCATAGTTCCGCACAGGGAAATGGAACATACACCAATATTTCTCCCATATCCCACAATCCAACTCCCATCATACCCTCTTATCAACCCTCTTGCCGAAGCTCGAAAAATTGCATCCCCTTACCGATCCATCAGAATTCAATTTAACCCACTCCCCATTCGACGGTGACCAAGAAATCAGTCTCCATTCCCTACTCTGTCTGTCAATAACACCATCCATCAAAGCACACCCGCTATTCCAAGCCACACAAAACCCTTCAATCTTGGAACAAATATGCAACAACTCACCTTCAACATTTTCAAAGATGAGGAGGTTTCTGTACTTCCATATGAACCAGCAAGTCACGCCAAAAACATGCCCCCAATCCTCATGGCCCATGTAATTATTCATGGCCAAGTTTCTGCAAATCCAGTCACAAACAGGCCCACTAATCATCTCCTCAAAATTACCATTTCTCACCACTCGCCAAATAGCCCGAGCAAAGCAACATTTCCTAAGCACGTGATCCATATCCTCCTCCGCTAAATTACAACGAACACAAATTGCCTCATCCACCAGATGCCTTCATCTACGCTCAACATTGGTTAATAATCGGTTGTGAAGACACGACCAGAGGAAAGTTTTCACCCTCTCCGGACCCTTCCACTTCCAAACACATTTCCAAGATCTTGACATATGGTCTCCATCAACCCCCAACATCTGTGCATAAGCCGATTTATTAGAAAACTAACCATTGGACGTACCATTCCAGTAACATCGATCATCGTTTCCCAAGTCGGGATGGATTTTGTGAGAAGCTATTTGAAGGAGACATGAAGTAGGCAATATTCCTTGAAGCTCATTCCACTTCCAATTCCCATTCACATCTAACAAGTCCTTGACATATAAGGCTTTCTCCTCCTCAATTAGTACCGTATAAGCAAGATTACTTAACGGTCCCGAATCTCCAACCCAAGAGTCCATCCAGAAGCGAACCCCATCTCCTTTCACCATTGTCCACTTGTTCCCCATCAGAACATCTTCTTTAGTTTAGACTACAGCTCTCCAAAAACTAGAAACAAGCTGTCCCGACCTGATTCTTGCTTCGATAAAACTCGAGACTTTGTATTTTCCGAGAAGAACTTTGACCCATAAGGAGTGGCTTTGCGATATCAAGGAAAAGCCAACTTTCATGAGGAAAGCTTTATTCATAATCGACGAAATTCTTATCCCTAACCCACCCTCATACAAAGGTTTGCACAGCTCTGCCCAATTAACCAAATGTATCTTTTGACCACTATTTAAACCACCTCACACAAACCTTCAGATAATAGCTTCAATTTTACTGCAAAATGAGGCTGGTAAATTTGCCGTTTGCATGACATAATAAGGGATAGAAGATAGGACTGATTTGGCCAAAGCAATTCTCCCGGCCATGGACAGGTGACGTGTTGAGAAGCCATTTAGTCTAGCTCGGATTTTGTTAATAATGTACGCATAATCCACCTTATTACCTCGGCTACTAAGAAGGGGTACTCCCAAATACTTTCCTAAATTGTCCGATAAATGGAAATTCAAGGAAGAGGCTATTTGACGACAGTTCGAGCGCGGAACATTGGAAGAAAAAACTACACTCGATTTTAGCTCACTAACCTTTGCACCTGAATGCTGATAAAAAAATCAAGGATGCGCTTCACATGCTTAGCCTGGACTATCGAAGCTTCAGCAAACAAAAGTAAGTCATAGGCAAAGAATAAGTGAGAAATCGGAGGACTCCTTCGGCTGATTTTGTTAGACTTCTACCTTCCATCAGTGATCTCCTTCCTAATTCCATGAGCTAACCGTTCCATCCATAAAACAAAAATGTAGGGGGACAGCGGATCCCCTTACCGAATACCACGAGATGGGCGAAAGCTTCCTGTAGGTGAGCCATTCCATAGAATTTTCATAGATGCCTCACTGATACACTTCATGATCACTTTAATCAAAAAGTATGGAAGACCCACATCCACAAGGGTGTTCTCAATAAAGTCCCAATCAAGCCTATCATAGGCTTTTTCTAAATCAATTTTCATAGCCATCCACTTAGCTCTCTCCTTGAAGTTCTTCATTGAATGCATAATCTCCTGTGCAATCATAATATTGTCTGTAATGTGCCTTCCGGGGATAAAACTTGTTTGGTTCGGGGAGAACTACTTGAGCCATCGCATCCTTGAGTCGATTTGCAATCGCTTTGGTCACTTTGTACAGGACGTTGCATAAACTAATTGGCCGAAATTCAGAAAATCGTTGTGGATTATCTTTCTTCGGGATGAGCACGATTAAGGTACGATTCACCCAATCTTCCATCTCCCGTCCTTTGAAGGTGTTCTTAATGAGTTCACAAACATTGGGCCCAATCTCACTCCAAAAATTCTAATAAAAGCCCGCTTGAAATCCATCAACTCCGGGTGCCTTCCAAGGGCTCATCTGAAACAAAGCCGTCCTGATCTCGTCATTCGACACATCAGCATGGATAGAAAAAAAGATATTTTCCGGGGGAATAAAGAATGTGTTATTCCTTCCATGGATTGAATAACTACTTCGGAGGGCAATATTTCATTGAGTTGAAATCTAACCAAATATTGGAATAGATTATAGATAGGAGTAACTGTTCAATTCTTCACACGAATTAAACATGCTCTAACACTCAAATTTGTGTTATAGTAAGGGATCTATGAGTTTATGTAAACAAAAAAGTACACAGGATTGTTAAGTCAACTTGTTTTTTTAGCCAATGAGATGTTAACACGTATTTTATATAAAATCAGTACTCACTTATCTATGAATTTATAAGTTATAATTGTAATAAGTAGTACTATTATTCTTTTCAAATACTAGTATAGATAATAAAATAAAGAAAGGGAAATATAGACAAGTATATGAAAATTTTAATTGGGGACATTTTTGCATTTATGTCACGCATGTGAATTGCATTAAATTGTCATGTTGGCCGACTGTTAATAAATTCAAACAGTGGGTTGGTTACTACTTCAACAAAAATATTTTGTTTTTGCATCAACGTAGTTCTAAATGTTGCTTATTATAGTTTAAAATAAAAAATTAAAACGGTATCAACAACAATTGAATTAAACAATGTACAAATTTATTGGTCGTGTTAGTACATGTAGGTGCATCATACTAAGTATCACTAGAAATAAAGGTTAAGGCATGTTCAAACCATTACTTTATATTTTTTACTCAAAACTCTATTTTTATAGTTTAGACTTTATTTTTATAGTTAGTACAATAAATTCACTTTAACCCAATACTCAATTTTTTATACTCCCAAGAAAGATTCCTTTCATAAAATTATATTTTATTATTGTTATTTTTATTGTTGTTTTAATAAAATATTCAAATTTATTATACTTTAAATATAAATTCAAAAATAATATAATATAGTTAAAATATAATTAAGATTGCATATTTTATATATTTTTTATAAATAAAAATTTAATAAATTGAGTTAATAATAATAAGTTTTATCGAAATTGTAATATATTCGGTATAAAATATGACTAAGGATTGAAATATATATATTGATCTTAAACAAAATACAATTGATCAAATACAACATGATCCTGTCAACTTTACTAAACATAAAATGCTACTTATTTTATGAATTACTGTATTGTTCCCATAAATGTTGTTTCAAAGCATTGAAGTTCATAATGTGCTAGTCTATCTTTAATTATCTTTCTGTAGTGTATACTTCTTTACTTTGTAATGTTTTAATATGAAATATTTAAATTTACATTTAGTATTTTTAATTCATTTTATTTTTTATTATATCATTTATTTAAGAATAATTGGTCATATATAAATAAATTTATATAATAATAATAATTTAATTTTTAAATAAAAAATTATTATTATAAAATATAAATAAATTTAATGAAATTAATAAATATAAGACAAACATGCAAATTTATTAATCAAATTGTATTTTATATTAAATAATTAATTACATTAAAATAATATTAAAGTATTTAACTTCAAACATGAAACAAGGTATGAGTTACTTCAAATTTAGAGTAACACATGTCTTTAACTCTACTCCAAAAATAATGAAAACATTACTTGTAGAGTCACAATGAACTTGAACTAATCATTAAGAACAGTTGGATCAATCGCTGAGCAGATGTCCCGCATATATGGGCATTATTCAAATATAAAATTTAATAAAATAATAATAAATGTACAAAAGTAAAAGATGGCCCTCGGGCCACAACTCATAAGTAATGCTTGGTCTGGGTACTGCGAGTGGTAGTTCGATCTCGACTTCTCGTGGTGATTAGCTTTTGAAATATTTTCTCCTTTTCCAGTTTTCCATTACTTGTTGTAAACGTCATTCCTCTATAAAGACAAAGCATTAATTCAATTAGTGTAGGTAAATATAAAAGGTCTCTTCGTCACAGTATCTATTAATATGAAGTTATTCATTAACCTTTAAATTTTTTTTAATATAATATAAAAATGTATCTAATTATATATTTAATACACACCTAAATAGTATATGTATTACTTTCTCTTTTTTATTCAAATTAAATATATATATATATATATATATATATTATATAAAAAAATTTGAATTGAATATGTAAAATTACATTTAAATCTTCTAAATTAATTATTATTGATCAATTGTTGTTACTGTTACTTTTAAGAAAATAATAATATAAAAATTTGATAAATAATTTTGTATTTCAAAATTTACGGTTTCAAAGTATATTCTTCGTTTATGACTCGAAATAAGTAAAAAACACTATATATAAACTAACAATTATTATAAACACCTAATTACATATTTGCTAAATTTATGTTTTAGCATTATTGCATATTTGGTTATTCAGTGTCAATCAAATTTATAAAACATGTTATTTAAGTAACATTTTCTATACTTTTTGAATATGTTGAAGTTTAGAATATCAGTTATTAAATGTTAATGATTAATGACATATATTAAAATTTTGATTGAGACTGTATAACTAAATATTCAATAATGCAACTATATATATTTAACAAAAAAATCGCAATTAGGTGTGTATAATGGTAGTTTGAATATACTTTAATATAATTTGTAGTATTAGGGCATATTTAACAACTAAGGAATTTTTCTAAGATAATTTTTTTTTTTTACTTATTTTGTTACTATCATCATTCAATTAATTGAACAATAATTATAACAAAGTAAGCGAAAAAAATGTAACGTAATTGAACAGTTAGATATGGTCAAATACATCAACACCTCTTAATTTGATAATAAAAGTCGGATGTCACATTGAAGTTTTAAAAATTTTAATCAATCCCTTAAACTAGGTAAAAATACACCAGTTTGCCCATTCAATGCCACGTGTCAGCTTTTGGTTGAAGAGAAAAAAATAAAAAAATGATACATTTGAAAAGTTAAACCAACCGGATTCTGAAACATGACATTGAAAGGGGACTAAGTAATTCACTTTTGCAAGTTGAGGGAAACATATAGTTGTTTTACAAGTTTGGAATTTTGTTATGTAATGATGCATTTGGGTGTGTTAGACATATGATATGCATAGATATGCCAAAAGAATGCACTGAATATCTAATGATGGTGAAAATAGGCTTCGTTAACCATATTATTGTAAAGGGACTTTGGACCATATTGGTTCGAAATACTATATTTGCAACTACTAAATAAAGTACTAGTAGTAACAAGTAACAAGTCACAATCCCGAGCCAGCATGGTTATCAGGATTTGCATTATAAATACGTTCCTTATTTCTTCACAAACCATTCATTGCTTATTTGTATAGCTCTTAACTTAAAAAAATATGAAGTCTGGAACATGTTAAATCACAATATCAAGCATTGATATTCCCTTTCATGGCCAAAGGCCACACAGTTCCGCTCCTCCATCTAGCTCACCTCCTAATCCACCGTGGCATTTTCGTCACGGTCTTCACTACTCCAACCAATTATCCTTTCATCGCTAACTTTCTTTCGGGCACTAATGCCAATGTTATTGCCCTACCCTTCCCACAAAACATACATGAAATTCCTCCGGGCGTTGAAAGCACGGATAAGCTCCCTTCTATCTCATTGTTTCCTCAATTCGCTCTTTCTACTATATTAATGCAACCCGAGTTTGAAAGGGAATTGGAAAGGCTCCCCAGTGCGAATTTTCTTGTCTGTGGTGGACTGCTGAATCTGCCGCGAAATTCAAGATTCCGATGTTGGTATATTTCGGCACGCCAAATTATGCCACTTGTTTGTCAAGATGTGTGGCTGAGAATAGGCTTTTGTTTGGGCCTGAATCTGACGATGAATTAATCTCTTTGCCTGATTTTCCATGGATCAAAATTACTAGAAGCGATTTTGAATCACAGTTCAGAGACGGTGACTTGGAACATCAAAAGTATCTTCGAACCAAATTAGTCCTCAATTTTATGACTTAAGTTATGGTTTTTTAACAAACAGTTTCTACGAACTTGAACCTGTTTTCGCTGACCATTTGAAATAACACATGTAGCCAAAATCCTGGTGTAATATTGGACCCTTATGCCTAGCCAAGACACCAACTTTAGCACAAAATGAGAAACCCAGTTGGATTAAGTGGCTAGACAACAAGCTAATTGAAGGCAAACCAGTTTTGTACGTTGCATTTGGGTCTCAGCCAGATATTTCAACTAATCGGCTGAGAGAAATAGCCATTGGGCTGGAGGAATCAATGGTGAACTTCTTGTGGGTGACAAGGAAAACTGGGGATTTAGAAAAGTTTGAAGAATCAGTGAAGGGGTGAGGGCCTATAGTGAAAGAATGGGTGAATCAAATGGAGATATTAATGCACAAAAGTGTAGGAGGTTTTCTGAGCCATTGCGGTTGGAATTCGACAATCGAAAGTGTATGCGCCGGAGTTCCAATTCTGGCCTGGCCGATGATGGCGGAGCAGCCATTGAATGCAAGAATGGTAGTGGAGGAGATCAAAGTAGGATTGAGAGTTGAAACGAGTGATGGGTCAGTGAGAGGGTTTGTGAAGAGTGAAGGGTTGAAGAAGATGTGAAGGCATTAATGGAGGAAGAGAGAGTGAAAATAAACCGTTTATAGTCGAAAGTTGATGAAATCGCAAAATCAACAAAACTCGATTTTTTACAAAATTTTCAGAAATCGCAAAAACTAGGAGGAATTGCAAAAGTTTTCAATATGAATTTTTATTACAATCAAAACTGAAATTGACATATTCAAACACCTGTTTATAGTCTAGAGAACCGTTACACAAAACGGCAAAACTAAACGACAAGCACACAAACTTTTAGAAAAATTTAATTTAATTCAAAAAACACCAAAACACAAAATTGAGGGTCTAAACGATATTTTTTTATAAAAAAACGACGTACCTCATCGCATAGCTCATTATACTAAACTTACCATTCCTCTTCTCCTGATACCTATTTTACTCTTCCTTTTCCCTTGAATTTTCTTTTCTTACCATTTCCAAAAGGGCAATAATTTTGTAATGTTGGACAATCTCTACAGCATTTCATTTGTTGCTATAATCTTAGCTTCACATAAGAGCGATTTCTGTATTTTCAAAATTCATTCCTACTCCTCAGGGGCGTACCCACGTGGGAATTAGAAGGGGTCCTAGTCAGTTTAAAAGTTTTTTAATAATGCATATAATGTTTGGTAAGTGTACAAAAGACAATGAAAGACCTAACCCCCCTTATCCTGAGTTTGAATCTTTGTGGTTGCATTTTCAGATTTTATTTATTTTTTTCATATCTTATATTTATTTATTATCTTCATTTTAATTTGTTTTTATATCTATATCCATTCATTTATTTTTTTTGGTAATATATTCATTCATTTATTATATTCATGTTTATGACATATATACTTTGAATTTAATTCCTTAATTCATAACACAGAAAAGTACATGTTGACTAAAATGTTTGATTTTGGTTAAAGATTTATTATCTAATATGTTATTCTATTCTATATAATTTTGGTTTTGAATTTTTATTCTATTTGAAAATTAAAACTATTTAAAGTCAACTTGAGCCTTCAATTTCACATGTAATTCAAAATTTAACTTGTAAATTTGTAATGTTTAAAATAGTTTATTGTTAAATTGTCATTTATATCAATAAAAATCAAAATTGTTGTTCATTATTGTATATTTTACTTTATCATAACATGTACTTTTTAATCATGCCATTAATTTCCAATCCCCTCTCTCTTTCAGTTACGGGTTCGCACGTGCTACTCCTACTGTTTACAACTTCAATAAGGGGATTTTGTTAAGCTAGGAATATACAACTGTAATTAAATCGGAAATTAAATCGCCAACTTAATGATCAAAACCATTGAAATCAACCACATAATTAAATGATGGAACTATAAAAATAAACCCCAACCAAAAAACTAAAACCTAATTGTTCTTTCTTAAATTCACAGTTTTGGAGAGAGGAGATCTAAATGAACTGAAAATCAGTTTTAAAATTCGCAAATTTGCCATTTCAGCCCAGTGGTTCCCAAATTGTTTCGGCCCCTCGAGTTCCTCTTCAAACTATTTTTATTAAAAGTTTGGGTAAAATTTTGTAATTGGGAATAGAGGAGGGCTTTTTGCTCCATAGCTATAGGGGGTTTTAGATTTTGGAATAACAGAAAGAATGGGTTGAAAAGAATAATAAAAAACGAGTTCAATTTGTATTTGAAGATCGAATGAAGCTTCAATTCAATGATGGGTGAGAATTCTGGGTGATATAAAAAAATTGTTATTTTAGATATTTGAAAATGGTATGCAATTTAATTTAATTTTTCGCCATACAAGGAAAAGTAAACAATTGCTACTTCGAAGAAACCTGATTCAAAGAATTGATGTTTTTTATGTGCCATTGGGATTGTTTGGTTTTGAAGCATGAGATGAAGAAAGATGGTATTGAAGGCGATCCATCATGCACGATGATTTAAACCATTTGTTAGTAATTGGTCATTTAATCCAAGGTTGGAGGTTTCAGAACGTAAAAATAACAAACTTGGTTGTATTGTAGCAATATTACAAAACATGTGTACTGTAGATTTTTTTTTTATGGAGTGTACCGTAGAATTTTCGTATGAAAACATGTAAAAAGGATGTGTATTTATTTAATCTAAGGGTTCGGATTTTGGTAACATGAAAATATGTTGATGATGACTGTACAATAGCAAAATTAATGGGGCATTATAGTTTTTTTAAAGTATTGTAAAACTTTCGTGTATATATATGCCCATAAAAACATATATTTGATCATTTTTAAATTACTCAGCTAATAATATGTTAATAGTCATTTAAATTCTTCAATAAACTATATAACTGTTGGAAATAAAATGTAACGAAAAGGATATTATAGCTCTAAGAAGAGAAGCAGAGAGAGAATATGAAAGAGATATTATTTCTTATTTCTGAGTTGTATTGAATAAGAAAAATTGAATCCTATTTATAGGAAAATTCAATGGCACAAACTGTAAATAATAAGGAAACATAATACATCAAATATTAATGATGTAGGCCCTGCATCATAATGTTGCATAGTAGCCGCACAGTGTTTAGCGGCCACTGACGTATCAATTTTTCAACATCGCACATAGTGTTGCATAGTAACATCAATATTTCAAATAGTAGTATCAATAATTTGCATCAATAATTCAACACTCCCCTTTGATGTGTAAAGTTTGCGAAATGGGACACTGCCTCGTTAAAAACCTTACCAAGGAAAAACCCAGTGGGACAAAAACCTTAATTAAGGGAAAAAGAGTACAGTGTTTACTCCTTCTATTCGCAAGTTGACTGAAGATCCTTAAGACGACGCATTCCGATGCTATAATTCCAGTTTCTTAAAAGTTGAGGTAGGTAAAGCCTTCGTAAATAAATCTGCTAAATTGTTGCAAGAGCGAATTTGTTGAATACCGATTTCACCATTCTTTTCAAGATCATGAGTGAAGAAAAATTTTGGTGAAATATGCTTTGTTCTGTCTCCTTTAATGTATCATTCCTTTAACTGGGCAATACAAGCAGCATTGTCTTCATATATTGTTGTCGAATCTTCTTTAGTCGTTACTTTTCCACATGCTTCTCGAATATGCTTTATTAATAATCTCAACCATACATATTCACGACTAACTTCATGAATTGCTATTAATTTTGCATGATTTGAGGAAGTAGTTGTAATAGTTTGCTTTGTAGATCGCCAAGATATAGTTGTTCCTCCATATGTGAATAAGTAGCCTGTTTGAGATCGAGCTTTATGTGGATCAGATAAATAACCGGCATCTGCATATCCGATTAATTCTGACTTGAGTTCACATGAGTAAAATAAACTCAAATCAATAGTTCCACGAAGATAGCGCATTATATTTTTAATTCTATTCCAATGTCTTCGTGTAGGTGCGGCATTATATTTTGATAACAAATTCACTGAAAATGCAATATCTAACCTTGTAATATTAGTAAGATACATTAAGGCACCTATTACGCTAAGATACGGTACTTCAGGACCAAGAACTTCTTCATTATTTTCTCTAGGACGAAAAAGATCATTTTCACATCAAGTGATTGTACAACCATTGGGTTGCTTAACGGATGTGCTTTGTCCATATTAAAACGTTTTAGGATCTTTTGTGTATAATTTGATTGATGCACCAAAAGCCCCTTTTCAAGGTGCTCAATTTGTAAATCAAGACAAAATTTTGTCTTTCTCAGATTTTTCATCTCAAATTCTGTCTTTAAAGAATCAACTGCTTTTGGAATCTCTTCTGGAGTTCCAATGATATTTAATTCATCAATATATATTGAGACGATAATAAAATTGGATCCCGATCTTTTTATTAAAACACAAGGACAAATTGGATCGTTTTTATAACCATCTTTCAATAAATGTTCACTTAGTCTATTAAACCAAATGCGATTAGATTGTTTTAATCCATACAATGATCTTTGCAACTTAATCGAGTAAAGTTCTCGTTTATCACATTTTTTTGGCAATTTTAATCATTCAGGTATTTTCATATAAATATCATTATCAAGTGAACCATAAAGATAAGCTGTAACAACATCCATTAAGTGCATTTATAAATTTTCTTGCACAGCCAAACCAATAAGATATCTAAAAGTTATTGCATCCACCACTGGAGAATATGTTTCTTTATAATCAATCCCAGGCCTTTGGAAAAAGGCTTGTGCAACCAATATAGCTTTATATTTTACTATTTCATTTTTCTCATTTCTCTTTCTTACAAAAACCCATTTATAACCAACAGGTTTTATATCTTGTGATGTTTGAACTACAGGTCCAAACACATTTTATTTTTCAAGAGAATTCAACTCTGCTTGTATTGCTTCTTTCCATTTTTGCCAATCACTTCTATTTTGACATTCTTGAATAGATTGTGGTTCATGATCTATCATTTTCAATATCTACTGCCACATTATAGGTAAAAATATGATCTACAATCGTTTTATCTCTATTCCATCTTTTCTCATTATTAATATAATTTATTTGAATCTCTTCATTTTCAACAACTTCAGGTGTTTATACTTCAAATGCTTGCACTTCTTTCGGAAGTGTATCAACATTTATATCCTCAACAAGAGTATCTTCATTATCAATAAATCTCATTTTTCTAGGATTTTTAATCTTTGAACCAATAGGTCATCCACCCTTCAAGCGTATCAAAGTATTATTAGCAGGTTGTTCTTCAGGAACTTCAATACGAATTGGCGCATTTACTACCGGTAGATGCGATTTCGTTACTCATTTAGGATTAGCAAGTGCATCGGGTAGCCAATTTGCTAAATTTTGAAGATGAATTATTCTTTGAACTTCAAGTTCAGAATCATTTGATTTAATATTCATATGAGAAAGTGATGGAACACTCCATATTAATTTCTTTTCCAAAATTATATTTCTATTCTCTCCCCCTAATTTTGAAAAAGTGCTTTCATCAAAATGACAATCTGTAAAACGTGCAGTAAACATATTTCCAGTTAATAGCTCTAGATATTTAATTATTGAAGGAGATTCATAGCCAACATAAATTCCTAATCTCCTTTGAGGACCCATTTTAGTCCTCTGTGGTGGAGCAATTGGTACATATACCGCAGAGCCAAAAACTCAAAGATGAGAAATATCAGGTTCATAACCAAAAGTTAATTGTAATGGAGAATAATCATGGTAACTTAATAATCTTAATTTTATAAGATTTGATGCATGCAATATTGCATAACCCCGTATTGTACTAGGGAGATTTGTTCGCATAATTAATGGTCGTGCAATTAATTGTAAACGCTTAATAAATGATTCTACTAAATCATTTTGTATATGAACATATGCTATAGGATATTCAACTTTTATCCCAATTTATAAACAAATCATTAAAAGTATGGAATGTAATTCTCCAGCAAACATGTGACTTCTGATTGAACACTTCAGGTGTTTTCACTCATTCAGGAAGTATACTAAAAAAATTAAATTGTAGATTAACTAGTCTACATGTATCACATTGTAAGAATAGAGATTAATTCCAACCTTACTTTTGGAAGGTTTCATTTTCAATTTTCATTTACGAACAAGCACCACAGAAAAAATTTATTATGTTGAATAAACTTCTGGTTTTTCAACGGATGCCCATGTGCATTTTCAATAATTTTTCATCATTATCGAACCAGGATGACCCAGTCGTTCATGCCAAATTTTATATGTATCTGAATCTATAAATTTCTGGTGTATAGTTAAATTTACCTCAATCATATTAATATATGTGTAGTACAAACCAGATTAAAGAGTGTAAAATTTTTCAAGTATACATTTCTTACTTGAAATAATTTTTGTAATATGAAGACATTATTTGTTATCTTCCTTCTCCGTTTCAGTCTGATATCCATTTATGCGAATATCTTTAAAACTTAATAAATTTCGGTGAGAATTTGGGAAAAATAATGGATAATTTATAATAAGTTTTGTTTCCCTTAATAACATAATATTAGTTTTTCCGGAGCCTTCAACCATTTTTGTTTTACCCGATATCGTGGTAACAATTGTTTCAGCCATTTTTAGAGTGAAAAAATATTTTGCCTCTTTGAGGTTTTAATAAATTATTAACTCTTCTGGAACCTGTATTATATTCATAATATAAAATATAATTTTAACTTTTGTATTACCCATGCTTATAGTAGGAAAATATTCAGCTTCTTTGAGTTTTTAACAATTGTTATCCCCTTAACATGTTAACACTTGGCTCTTCTGGAGCATTCAACAAAAATATTTAACTTCTTTGAGCTTTTAACAATTATCATCCCCTTAATACATTAATACTTGGCTCTTCTTGAGCATTCAACAATCTGCGTGTTACCAATATCATGATAACACTCATTTCCAGAATATGACATTTGATCTATTATTGATATTAATTGATACTGGGAAATATTCAATTTCCTTCTGTCAAAAATTTTAATTTGATATTCCACTTCTAGTGGTCATTATCATCATCAATTTGACTCTTCACTTCAAGTGGAAATTGCTAGTGCATTCATATAAAATTAACTGTTATCATAAATAAATATTATTATAATTTAACAAAGATTTGCTGGATCTTTAATAGTCGACTATTTTATATAATATAACAAATATATTAAAGTAAGCAATAATAAAATTAAACATTAACAATAAGTAAAAATAAAAATGTTAGTAGTTAGAAAAATATTTTTCATTATAGTTATTTTTATATTTATGTTGGGTATATTACATGCCCAATTTAAATTTCCATTTCAGGTGGTTATTATATTAATGACTATAAAATTTCCATAATGATATAATATTCACTTCAGGAAATATATTAAATTCACTTCAGGGTACATATTTAATTTGATAAAGCATGTCCATTGCTTCTTAAAGCTTTATTCAGTAAATTTTCACTATTCACATGAATAGTAACCATATACTCACTTCAGGAAATATATCAAATTTACTTCAGGTAATACATTTGATTTGATAAAGTATGTCCATTGCTTCTTAACAAAATATTTATTTAGTAAATTTTCACTATCACGTGAATAGTAACCGTAAATAGTATCGTATACATATGTGTAAATAGTATATGGATGTGTATCGTATATAGTATAAGTATGTGTGAATAGTATCCTCCTCTTCTCATTGCATTGGGATTTGCAATTATCTCATTAATTCAATGGCTCATTCATTCTGTCTAATTTAATTCTTATTTAAAAAAACAAGTGGGTATTTTCTTCCTGAGCTTTCTTCTCTGTCAACCATTTTTCTTTTCACTTTCTCACTAACCAAACAAGCTTACAGTGTCAATAGTTGGCGTTTGTAATTAATTAAAAAAAATAGATCTCCGCATGTGTAAAGAGGTAAGAGAGAAAAGAAGAAACGTACACAGAGAAGTAGAGTTGGCCTATTACCTCAGTTGGTTAAAGCATCGTACTGATAACGTATTGGAAATAAAATATAACAGCAAGGATATTATAGATATAAGAAGAGAAGCATAGAAAAAATATGAAAGAATACGAAAAAGATTTTATTTCTTATCTCTGAGATGCATTGAATAAGAAAAATTGAATCCTATTTATAGGAAAATTCAATGACACAAACCTTAAATAATAAGGAAACTTATTACATCAAATATTAATGATGTAGGCCTGCATCATAATGTTGCATAGTAGCTGCATACTAGCCGCACAGTGTTTAGCGGTTACCGAATCATCAACTTTTCAACACCGCGCATAGTATTACATAGTAACATCAATAATTCAAATAGTAGCATCAATAATTCACATAAATAATTCAACAATAACGATAATTTTAGTATAAAATTGGTTGATATTTTATCTCAATGAAAATCAATTATTGTTTAAATTCACAAAATATGTTTTTATTTTATCGAGTCACACACATTTGCTAGACTATCATGGTAAACGTGAAGAATTAGAAAGGGATGCAATGATTAATGAATTTATATAATTTTAGTAGAGTAATAATTTAGGAGTTAGATTTTCTTTTGCATTTTATTTTCTCTTTTATCTGAAGTTAATACACTACAGATATTTTAATGAAAATTCAGATGATTTAGACATCGTGAGTTATTCTTTACAATAATGGCCATCAATTCTATTCAGATAAGTTAACTACCAAAAACAACAATAATTTTATTCAACAAAATTGTAAAACACTAAAAATATTTAAACATTAGGTCCAACTCCAAAGTCATTTCTTTTTTTATTGAGTCATTGAATCAACACCACAAAATCAAAATTAACCACCAACACAAATATGAAGCAAAAAATTGACGATATTTTGTATAGTTGCGTATCTAAAGTCTACCTCGCCCCACCATGTTGCCCACGTGACGTAGTGGCACATTTTACTTGGATTATCTTATAACGATAATAATTGTAAGGTGACCCTGGACCATATTGGTCCAAACTACTACAGTTGTGACGTGTCGCATTATAAATGGGCTCCTTATTTCTTCACCAAGCATTCATTGTATATTTGTACAGCTTATTAGTTTCAAAGAAAAGATGAAGCCCAAAACATGTGATTCGCAATATCAAGCATTGATATTCCCTTTCATGGCCAAAGGCCATACAATTCCGCTCCTCCATCTGGCTCACCTACTCATTGACCGTGGCATTTTCGTCACCGTCTTCACTACTCCAGCCAACCATCCTTTCATTGCTAACTTTCTTTCGGGTACTAACGCCCATGTTATTTCCCTTCCATTCCCGCGAAACATACATGAAATTCCGTCTGGCATTGAAAGCACGGATAAGCTCCCTTCTATTTCATTGTTTCCTCAATTCGCTCTTGCTACTGTATTAATGCAACCCGAGTTTGAACGGGAACTTGAAAGGCTCCCCGGTGCGAATTTTATTGTTTCGGACGGTTTTCTTTGGTGGACGGCTGAATCTGCTGCGAAATTCGGGATTCCAAGGTTGGTATTTTATGGTATGTCGAATTACGCCAGTTGTGTGTCAAAATGTGTGGCTGAGAATAGGCTTTTGTTTGGGCCTGAGTCAGACGACGAATTAATCACTGTGCCTGAGTTTCCTTTGATTAAAATCACAAGAAATGATTTTGAATCACCATTTAGAGATGGTGACCTTGAACAAAAAAAGACTCCCTATTCTGAATTTGTCCTCAATTGTTTAATTGCATCAAGCGTAAGCTACGGTTTTGTAACAAACAGTTTTTATGAACTTGAACCTGTTTTTGCTGACCATTCAAACCAACACATAAAGCCAAAATCTTGGTGTATCGGACCCTTGTGCCAAGCCAAGACTCCAACTTTAGCACCAAATGAGAAACCCAGTTGGATTAAGTGGCTAGACGATAAGCTAATTGAAGGAAAACCGGTCCTGTACGTTGCGTTCGGGTCTCAGGCAGAGATTTCAAGTAATCAGCTGAGAGAAATAGCTATTGGGCTGGAGGAATCAATGGTGAACTTCTTGTGGGTGACAAGGGAATCTGGGGATTTAGAAAAGTTTGAAGAATCAGTGAAGGGGAGAGGGCTTATAGTGAAAGAATGGGTGAATCAAATGGAGATATTAATGCACAGAAGTGTGGGAGGTTTTCTGAGCCATTGCGGTTGGAATTCGACCATCGAAAGTGTATGTGCCGGAGTTCCGATTCTGGCCTGGCCGATGATGGCGGAGCAGCCACTGAATGCAAGAATGGTAGTGGAGGAGATAAAAGTAGGATTGAGAGTTGAAACATGTGATGGGTCAGTGAGAGGGTTTGTGAAGAGTGAAGGGTTGAAGAAGATGGTGAGGGCATTAATGGAGGAAGAGAGAGGGAAGGAGGTGAGAGATAATGTCAAGAAATATTCAGATATGGCTAACAATGCTGTGGAGGAAGGGATTGGCTCATCTTGGAAATGTTTGGATGTTCTTATTCGCCAGATTTGTAGTGGAAAAGGAAACATCAATGCTTGAAAGGTATAGTTAATAAGTTCAGAAAGGTATAGTTAATAACTTTATTAATATAGTATAGTTTGTTTGACTCCTATGAAGAAAAGATAAATTTATTTGCAGATTTTGTGTGATATTTATTTGGTATTGTATCATTTAGATAATTGATTTATTCAAATACTTGTTGTTTGAATTGTTTGGATACTGCTGAGATTTTATCTCTCTTTCTTTATCCTTTGTTGAATTCGAAATTATTGGTCAATATTGTTAAGATATTGTTTACTTATTTGAATATTATTTGTGATATATTTTTTGTTGTTAGCTAGCCGAAATTAAGGCCATATTCAGATTTAAGTAGCTGATTAAATGGGATAAGAAATCTATTTGAAAAAGTCTCTAACAAATCTTTGGAAGAGATTTGATCAAATGGCTACTTGATTTCTTCCAACGACTAGAAGATTTCATAAAGTCCATATAAAGGAAATAATCCTGAAGGCTAAAAAAAAGTGAGACACAACGAGTTACATCAGATATAAAAAAGGTTAAAAGTCACGAGAATAAAAAAGCTTCAATTTTCGATATTCATCTATTTTATACTCTCTTGTTATTATTATTGTTATTGCTTTTGAGAGTTGACTATTATACTAAGAGTATCACATACTCAAACGTATACAAGTGAGGTTGTATTTTATTAATATTGGAGATTGAGTTGGAACTAGAATTGTAACGGGGTTTAACTACGGATTAGAAGAAAGAGATTACATCTTATAGGTTATTCTAGGACTCAAGATGTTAATAAAATAGCATCTTGAAATCCTAAGGGTTAATAGGACCCTGGGTCGGAGAGTAGGTTACCGTTTTAACCGAACTCCGTAAAAATACTTGTGCAATTTACTTTACGCATTTATATTCATTTGCTTACTGCTTTTATTTCAAGGCATTGACAATCTGTTTCAAGACCTTGACTGCTAATCTCAAGGCCTTGACATCTACAGCTCATATCACATTCCGCAATCTGTTTCTCTGTCAACGCGAAAATTTCAAATATTCTATTCACCCCCCTCTAGAGTATTTCTACTTCTACTTTTCTACTTTCATTTGGTATCAGAGCTAGACTCACGTTTATTGATCTAACAATCTCTTGAGTTTTTGTAGAAAAAAGAATCGATTCTGTAGGAAATGGAGGATTCGCTCAAGGACGCTCTACAAACCGTCCACCTCTATTCTGTGGAAATAACTTTGCCCACTGGCGATCTCTTATGCAGATGTTTATTATTGATTAAGATATTGAGTTATGGGATATCATCAAGAATGGACCAAAAATCCCAGTGAAGATCAATGAAGATGGAACTTCAGTTGCAAAAGAAGAGAATGATTTCTCTCAAAATGATTTAGAAAATGTTTCAAAAAATTATCGTGCTATGAATCTGCTTTATTGTTCCTTAGATGCTGATGAATTTAATCGTATTTCCTCTTGCAGAAGTACCAAAGAAATTTGGGATAAACTTGTAGTTACATATGAAGGTACAAGTCAAGTGAAGGAATCAAAGATTAGCATTTTTGTGAGGCAATATGAACTATTCAAAATGACTCCAGAAGAATCAGTCAAGGATATATTTAAAAGATTCACCAAGATTGTAAACAACCTTGATTCGCTTGGCAAAACTTTCTCAAATGAAGAAAAAGCCAGAAAAATTCTACGATGCCTTCTTAAGAAGAAATGGAGACCTAAAGTCACGGCCATTGTAGAAGCTCAAGACTTGAGGACCTTGCCACTTGATGATCTTCTTGGAAAGCTTATTACTCATGAAATGGAGCTGAACAAAGAAGAAGACAATGTTCCTTCCATCTCTAAGAACTTAGCACTCAAATCTCAAAAAGAAGAAAGTTCAAATGAGGAAGATGATAGTGATGATGATGAGGATGATCCGTTTGCTATGTTAGCAAAAGGGCTTGCACGAATCATGAAGATGAAGAAGCAATTCAAGAAATACAAGCAAGATTATCTTAGATCATCTCGATATAAAGGTAAGATAACTAAACCAGTAAATAAAGTTAATACACTAACTTGTTTTGAATGTGGAAGACAGGATCACCTTGTAAAAGATTGTCCACAAAGAAGAAAGAATAATTACCACAAAAAGGATAAAAAGAAAGCAATGATAGCAGCTTGGAGTGATTCTGACTCAAGCGATTATGAAGAGGAACAAGCAAATTTATGCTTGATGGCAAATCACGAAGACACAAAGGAAGAACATTTGAACAGAATGGTAAAAAATTTAATATCTAGTCCTTCTGATGTTGTTGTTGAATTTGTTAGAAACATGATCCTCAACGAAGAATTTCTTATACAAGAAGCAAACTCTCTTAGAGAACAGCTAAGAGATCAGGTAAGCGAGAATGTAAGTTTAATAAAGGAATAAAACTGTCTCAAGGCATCTCAATCAGCCCTTGAAAGCAATGTCAAGGCCTTAATCTATGAATCCAAGGCATTGAAACAGAAGATTGTTTCAGATGAAAATCGTATTCAAGAATTGGAAAATGAGATCAAGCTACTAATTGAGAAATGCAATGAACAGTATGATTCACTTATTAAATTTACAGGATCTAAACTTAATCTCAATATGTTGCTTGGTAGTCAAAAATCATCTTTGCACAAAACCGGGTTGGGTTACCAAAATAACTTCCCTAGAAAGAGTGAAACCATCTTTATCAAACCAAAGGGAAACCGAGGTCAGCCTACTTGTTTTTATTGTTGCAAAAAGGGTCATACAAAATTGACATGTCCATATAGAAGGAATGATCCCCAAACCTTATGAAATACCTTTCCTGTGAGACTAAGAGAACAAGCAAAACAAATCTGGGTTGTTAAGGGAACCAGACCACCAAACATGTACATCCTGAATATGAATCAAAATTTAATGTTTGGTCTCGAAAAGGTTAATGTTTTAATGTTTTGTAGACTGAAAAGGAGCAGAAATGGATATTGGATAGTGGATGTTCTCAACATATGACAGGAAAGTCATCACTTTTCGCTGTGTTGAAAAAGCAATCATTTGGAACCATAACCCTTGAAGATAAAGGCAAATGCAATATCATAAGTATTGGTAAAGTTAGAAATAATACTACTAACACTGTTGATGATGTGTATTTGGTTGAAGGATTAAAATACAACTTGCTTAGTATTTCACAATTATGCAACAAAGGTAATAAAGTTACTTTTGACAAGGAAAAGTGTGAAGTATAGAACATCAAAACTGGTAATATCCTTCTTACTGCTCCTCGTTCTAATAATGTTTATGAGTTTTCTACTAACAAGATTGCAGAGAAGAATCTGAGCTGTCTCAAGGCCTTGGCAGATGACTCAAGGCTTTGGCACAAAAGACTTGGTCACATTAATATGCATACTCTACACAAGCTATCTTCAAAGGAACTGGTAAGGGGACTTCTTAAGATTAATTTCAAGGATCAAACTGATATTTTCCATGCATGTGTAAGGGGTAAACAAACTCGAACCTCATTCAAGCCAAAAAAGGTTGTAAGTACCACTCGTCCTATTGAACTCTTACATATGGATTTATGTGGACCCATGAATGTGAAAACTCCAAAAGGTAAACAATATATTCGGGTTATTGTTGATGATTTTCAAGATTTACTTGGGTAATTTTCTTGCTTGAAAAATCAGAAGCTCTTCAGGAATTCGCTAAGCTTTGTAAAGAACTTCAAACTGAGAAAAATCTTCCAATTGCGGCAATTCGAAGCGATCATGGAAGGGAGTTTGATAATCTTAAATTTGATTTATTTTGTGCAAAATATGGCATTTCTCATAATTTTTCAGCTCCCCGAACACCACAACAAAATGGTGTGGTAGAACGCAAAAATCGTACTTTGGAAGATATGTTAAGAACAATGCTTTTGGAAAATGGCTTGCCTAAGAATCTTTGGGCAGAAGCAGTCAACACCGCAAATTATATTTTGAATCGATGCTTAATTCGTCCTATCTTGAAGAAAACACCATACGAGCTATTCAAAGGTAGAAAGCCAAAAATTTCATACTTCAAACCCTTTGGATGCAAATGTTTTGTTCATAACAATGGTAAGGATAACCTTGGTAAGTTTGATGCTCGAAGCGATGAAGGTATTTTTCTTGGTTATTCTTTAACTAGTAAAGCTTATCGTATTTTCAATAAGCGTACCAAGTGTGTTGAGGAAAATATCCATGTAATATTTGATGAAAATGATAATGGTTTGTTGAGTGAAAGTTTTACAGATCTTAATCTAAATAATCATGAGGAAGAATATTCATCTAATGAAGAAGAATGAGCTCGAACGAAAAATATGCAAGGAATTATTCAAGCTGTAGACAAAACAACTCAAGGGCTTGCACCTATACCCTAGGATCTTGAGAAGATGTTTCAAGGTCTTGACCTTAGCGAAGATAGTGCAACCGGAAAAAGAATTGAAGAATTACAAGGTCTTGAACTTAATCCTCAAGACGAACAAGATGAACAGAATGAACCATCCCAAGGTCTTGAAACAGAACCTCTGGAAGCACGAAACGAAACTGCTCCATTATCTCAAGGTCTTGAAGAATCTCAGAATGCACAACCTAAGCCAAAAAGAAAGTTCAAGCATGTCTCTTCTTATCCTATGGAAAATATTTTTTAATAGTCCAAAAACCGAACCGAACAATTATATTGAAGCTATGCAAGAACCTGATTGGATCTTGGCTATGCAAAGTGAGCTTAATGAATTCGAAAGAAACAAAGTGTGGAAACTCTTGCCTAGACCTACAAATCACTCAATCATCGGTACCAAATTGATTTTTCACAACAAACTTGATGAGAATGGTAAGATTATCCGAAACAAAGCAAGGTTAGTAGCACAAAGCTATAATCAAGAAGAAGGTATAGATTATGAGGAGACTTTTGCTCCTGTTACTAGATTAGAATCAATTCGTATATTGCTTGCTTTTGATGCCTTTATGAATATCAAATTATTTCAGATGGATGTGAAGTGTGCGTTTTTAAATGGTTTTTTACAAGAAGAAGTTTATGTGGCTCAACCTCCTGGTTTTGAAAATGAAAAATTTCCTGACCATGTTTACAAATTAGACAAGGCTTTATATGGTTTAAAATAAGCACCTAGGGCTTGGTATGATAGACTTTCAAAATATCTTCTTGAAAAAGGTTTTGTTAGAGGATCTATTGATAAAACTCTTTTTGTGTGCTATAAGGATTCTGATATTTTGATTATTCAAGTCTGTGTTGATGATATACTATTTGGATCTACTAATGAGTCCTTGTGTAAGGAATTCTCTGACTTTATGAGCAAGGAATTCGAAATGAGCTTAATGGGAGAACTCAATTTTTTCCTTGGACTCCAAATAAAGCAAGAGCAGAATGGTATTTTTCTTAATCAAGGAAAGTATACAAAGGAGTTATTGAAAAAATTCAATATGGAAAATTGCAAAGTTGCTAAAACTCCAGTGAGCTCTTCACTCTCATTAGATCAAGATCTTAATGGTAAGTCAGTTGATCAGAAAGCATATAGAGGTATGATCGGCTCACTCCTATATCTTACTGCTAGTCGACCTGATATAATGTTTGGTGTTTGTTTGTGTGCACGGTTTCAAGCTAATCCAAAGGTATCACACTTAAGTGCTATTAAACGAATTTTTAGATACCTTAATGGTACTAAAGACTTTGGTATTTGGTATCCATGCACTAATGATTTCAAGCTTGTAGGCTATTCAGATGCAGATTTTGCAGGATATAAAGTTGATAGGACAAGCACATCAGGATGCTGTCAATTTTTGGGATCATCCTTGATATGTTGGCATTCGAAAAAGCAAAATTCTGTAGCTTTATCTACTGCTGAAGCTGAGTACATTGCTGCTGGTGCATGTTGCTCACAACTTTTATGGATAGCCCAACAACTACGAGATCTTGGCCTAGATTATAAAGGTATTCCTATTAAATGTGATAATACTAGTGCTATTTCTATGACTAAAAATCCAGTGCAGCACTCAAGAACCAAGCCTATTGATGTAAGACATCATTTCATACGAGATCATGTGAAGAAGGGAGATGTGACAATTTCATTTGTCCCAACCGAATCACAATTGGCTGATATTTTCACAAAACCTTTATCTGAAGAGCGATTTAACTTCATTAGACATGAGTTAGGCATGTTGAATTTGGAGGCATAAATGTAGGGGGAGCTTAAGGTATGTTTCCTTTTTAACTTTTGAGCAATTGATCCAAACAGTTAAATTCTCCCTCCTTGATGGAGACAAAAAGGGGGAGAAATATTTAAGTTCATTATTGCTATATATATTGCAATGCTGAAGCTTTTGAATTGCATGCTTTGTGTTTTACACTGCCATACTTGGATATTGTTTGTAATATATTGCTATATATATTTGTGGAGTTTGGTTTATAATACTGCATATTTGTTTTGTCTTCATCAAGGGGGAGATTGTTGACTCCTATGTTGATGATGAAGAAAAAACAAATTTATTTGTAGATTTTGTGTGATGCTCATTTGGTATTTTATCATGTGGATAATTGATTTATTCAAATACTTGTTATTTGAATTGTTTGGATACTGCTGAGATTTTATCTCTCTCTCTTTATCCTTTGTTGAATTCGAAATTATTGGTCAATATTGTTAAATATTGTTTACTTATTTGAATATTATTGGTGAGATATTTTTGGTTGTTAGCTAGCCGAAATTAAGGCCATATTCAGATTTAAGCAGCTGATTAAATGGGATAAGAAATCTATTTGAAAAAGTCTAACAAATCTTTGGAAGAGATTTAATCAAACGGCTACTTGATTTCTTCCAACGACTAGAAGATTTCATAGAGTCTATATAAAGGAAACAATCCTAAAGGCTGAGAAAAAAGTGAGATGCAACGAGTTACATTAGATATCAAAAAGCTTCAAAGTCACAAGAATCAAAAAGCTTCAATTTTCGATATTCATCTATTTTATACTCTCTTGTTATTACTATTGTTATTGCTTTTGAGAGTTGACTATTGTACTAAGAGTATCACATACTCAAACGTATACAAGTGAGGTTGTATTTTATTAATATTGGGGATTGAGTTGGAAATAGAATTGTAGCGGGGTTTAGCTACGGATTAGAAGAAAGTGATTACATCTTCTAACTTGAAATCCTAAGGGTTAATAGGACCCTGGGTCGGAGAGTAGGTTGTCATTTTAACCTAACTCCGTAAAAATACTTGTGCAATTTACTTTACGCATTTATATTCATTTGCTTACTGCTTTTATTTCAAGACCTTGACAATCTGTTTCAAGACCTTGACTGCTAATCTCAAGGCCTTGACATCTGCAGCTCATATCACATTCCGCAATCTGTTTCTCTGTCAACGCGAAAATTTCAAATACTCTATTCACCCCCCTCTAGAGTATTTCTACTTCTACTTTTCTACTTTCATAGTTTATACCATTTCCTCATTTTACAATGTTATAAGTTATATTGATTTCAGTTTCAATTTTGAAGAATAGTCTTAAAATAAGGCCACTCAGCATTACTCTATTAGACTTGTGTCCTTTCATTATTTACATGTTAAGTCTCTATGATGCACTCAATAAATATATTGTTAACTATCAATCTATATATTTAGAGATTAATGAAAGCAATATAGAAAATTTGTTAAAAAATTCTGAAAATTAAAGAACATGATGCAACTAAACCATTATCTATTGACCATGAATTAAACCAGTTCAATCTGTTCTAATTCATTTTAGTTCAATTTAATTTATTCATAGTTATGAATTAATATTTAAATATGTTCAGTTCAGTTCAATCTAACCAACTATAGTTTAGTTTAGCTTTTCTTAAATTGATTATAACATGACGTAAATGAAGATTTTATATCATAGTTGATATCATTATTATTAAGATTTTTTTTAAAGGAAACTACTTATAGTTTGGCATATATTAACAGTGTGTTTATAATCATTATTTCAAAAGGAATTAAATCAAATTCAATTTAGTTTTATAAAACTACTAATTGTAAAAACATAGTCAAATTGTAATGATATAGATGAAAATTGTTTTACCAGTATAATGGCTCAGAAGTATTTCTTCTGAATTGAGATGCTCAAGTCCAACCGATTTAACTATTTGGGCCTTTAAAGGCCCAATTAATAATCATAGCAAAATGAAGGCCCAAATAGTACTCAAAGCTAAACAAAGGCGGGAATTGTTAGCGCCGTATTCAACTGTGAGAGACGCCACTTATGCTGTCCATTTAACGTTCTAAACCTCCCATCTTTACCCTTACGTCGTTAATATAATAGCCCAGAAGTAGAACGCAATGGCCGGAGCAGCAGGTATTCAAAATGGCAGCACTGAAATCCAAGAGCCATCCCCAGAGCTTCAACAAAATGTTGTCTGCAAACACCACTGAAACTCTAATTCATTTTTTTAGGGTGAAAAAGCTCTCCGAAAATGCCGTTTTACCGTCTAGGGGCTCTCCTCTCTCTGCCGGGTACGATCTCTCCAGGTACGGTTAAATTACAATTTTATCTTATCCTCTATCTCAATTTGATAGATAATAATCACAATCTTGTTTTAAACTATTACAACTTCAGTGCGAGTGAGACTAAGGTGCCTGCAAGGGAGAAAGCATTGATTCCCACGGATCTGAGCATTTCTGTACCAGAAGGAACTTATGCTCGCATAGGTAATTCACTTGTTTGCTTTTTCTCTGCAGGCTTGTTTGATTTTGATGGAAATGAACTTTGTTGATCGAAGATCTTGACTGGCGTGGAAGCACTCAATTGATGTGGGAGCGGGAGTGATGCGGATTACAGGTCCAGTAGGGGTAGTTTTGTTCAACTTTTCAGATGTAGAATTTGAGGTGAAAAGGGGGTTAGGATCGCACAGTTGATAATTGAGAGAATCGTAACACCAAAGGTTGTTGAAGTAGAAAGATTTGGATGCTACTGTGAGAAGCCAAGGAGGCTTTGGTTCTACTGGTGTCTGAATTGATTATGTTTGGATATTTTAGCTTAATGCAATCCATCCTATTTCCCTTTGAACATGTCATTTTATCATGGTTTTATTATGAAATTTTGATTTTCTTGGCTGATTGCTACCCTTGTATGGCTGTATTAAACACACCACCCAATTCTTTGAGCTAAAAAAAAGTAGTGTCCTTTTCTATGTTGATTAGGAGGAATAAACTAATAAATTTCAATTCCAGCAAAGGAAAGACAAAAAGCACTATTTGGCCTTTAAATTTGGTATTCAAATTAGCCTAAAAATGTTTTTGGATTAAATTGTCCCCCAGCACCTAAATTGTTTGTAGTACATACCCATAACCATCTATGTGCCAATGCCTACATTGGCCGGCAACAAGAACAAAAGGGACAAATTTTGGGGCGATGACATTTATTTTATTTTATAATTGTCAATGCAATCTCAATTCTCCTCACAAATATCTTTCTTTTCCATCTCATAATCCAAGTGCTCCCTAAGCAATAATGGTTAAAACTATGTATTTCACCATACTTATTCTGATGCATATTGCTGTGTCTACTAGCTGCAGCCTTGATTTGCCATTTTTGATATCGCAATACTATACTTGGAGTCGCAAAGAGGGAGAAGCTTGCTGTGGATCAGCGTTTCGAGCTTACTTGCATGCGCTTGGGCGCAGGGCTAATCACACAGGACTTGTATTCCTTAATCCTGATGATCAAACAAGTTGCCTATCTGAAATAGAGAAATCGGGAGTAGCTGATGTTTTCAGTTGTGGGATTGACAGGTTGACAAGTGGAAATGGTGGCTGTTCTGATTATTCTGTTGCCAGTGTTACGATCAGGTTCCAGAGAAGTTTTAACAGATTGGCTCAAAATTGCAAGCTTCATCAGGGTTCTTTGTGTAGTTCCTGCAAGAAGAGTTGGAAGGATATAGTGGAGGAGTGCTCCATGTCTGATTCTGGAACTGATCTATGTAGATATGCTGTTCTAGTTTCGCTAATAAGTACCAGGATTGATGATGAACCTCACATCCATAAAGTTTATGATTGCCTTCTGAGCCAAAATAGCAACCCTGGTAAGTAAACCAATCTATTTTGTATCCGTTTTGAGTACTGTCTCACACAATGCATTTCTTTGTCAGATCCAGTTAAAGAGGAACCAGAAGGCGACAGGAAAATGAGTACAGGTTGTTTACATATGCTAATTCTGATGGCGTCAATTATTACGTAGTACTCCTTTCTCCAATCAATACAATTACTAACCATAGAGAATTTTTAACAGGTATCTGGATTCTAATGGGATGTCTCATTGGGGTTGTAGTAATCAGTATAGTCATTATAATTCTGTGTCGAAGGCGTTCTAAGACGAAAATTCCTGCCAGACAGAACGGTATTCTCCATACCAATTGTTTATCTGGAATTGAATATTATGGGACATATTCTGATAGCCTAAAGTTTTAAATTTAACTGGCAGCATTTAGAAACCTGAAACTAAAAGAATCTCATTGCCGAAAATTTCCATTGAGGGAGGTCTATTCTGCTACAGAGAACTTAAGCAACAAGAACCTCATTGGAGAAGGAACTGCAGGTGTTTTACCTGAACTCGAACAAACGGCTGTATAAATACAAGAAACTAACAGGCCTTTGCTAAAATGGCAGGAAAAGTGTATAAAGGAAAACTAACAAATAATCAGGATGTGGCAATCAAGCACATCATGAATGATGGAAATGCGGAAACTGTTGCTCGTGAAGTCACGAGCTTGTCGCATGTAAGACATCCGAATCTTGTAGAATTGCTGGGCTATTGTGCCAGACAAGATGAAAGTTTTCTTGTCTATGAGTTTTGTCCCAATGGAAACCTCTCACAATGGATTTTCGGTTAGTATACCTGCCTTTTCATCACATTACGTTGCAATTTTCATGTTTATTTTTTATTTCTAGATAAACATACAACTGATTGTTAATAGGTAAGGATAAAATCCTGTCATGGACACAACGGATTGAGATTGCCATTGATAGTGCTCGAGGTCTTTTGTTTTTGCATACATATTCAGAAGGCTGCATTGTTCACCGTGATATCAAGGTATTCTGGTTCTCGCTTTATACATGCTTGCTTTTCCTGAACTCTGAATTCGCTAATCTTTTTTAGCTGACTTTGGCAGCCAACAAACATTCTTCTAGGTCCAAATTTTGAAGCAAAGCTCTCAGATTTCGGGCTATCCAAGGTTATCAATCTCGGCGAGACCTGTGCAAGCTCAGAAGTGAGAGGAACATTTGGATACGTCGATCCTGAGTACCAAAATAACCGACTTGTGACTTCCTCAGGCGACGTTTATAGCTTTGGAATAGTACTTTTACAGATCCTGTCAGGAAAGAAGGTTATTAATATGGATCTAAACAAACCAATGCCATTGGGTAAAATGGTCAGGACTTGAGAACTACAAATATTTTTTTTCTTTTTTAGTTTCAGATTATTTTCCAATAGTTTCAAAATTTTTATGTTTCGGTGGTGCAGGCTAAATCCCTTATTAAGGGAGGAAGCATAACTGAATTTGCAGACCCAAAGCTAGAGGGGGAATACTCAGCAGAAGCTTTTGTGCAGATATTTCAGCTGGCATTATCATGTACATCACTTAAGCAACAAAGACCATCAATGGAGCAAGTGGTTAAAAAGTTAGAAGAAGCACTTGAGGTAACAAGAAGAGCCAAGGCACCTAGTCCCGAGTCCACACCAGATTGGCATTCAATTCAATCTTGCAAACAAATTTTGCACTGCTAGATAATCCATTTAGAAATAAATACGAGCCAAAATTTGTAAATAAAATCTTTTGGTTTATTATGTTAGAGTAGATGAGAATATATTAGACTTTGAGTTTGAATGTTGCTGATATTTTTGTTATTAGTTAATTTGTGAGCCTAATTAAGTTTCATGATAAAAGTGTGTCCAATGAACTCATGAAATGCAAGTTTGAAAAATAAAATGATTTACAGATTACTTGTACTGTAGAAATGTATGTATTTGATCAAAGCAAGACCTAAATTTCACAAAACTGACCTTGCAAAATCCATATGCTTGACCAGAGATGAACCAGCAGTATGACTATGACCAGAGCCAGGGACTACATTTACTTTTAGAATATCTGGGGGAAGCCCTGCTTAACACATCAATTGAACAAGTAAATGTTTTGTACAGACGAGAAAATGAAAAAGGATTTCGATTTTAGGCCTAATTAGTTACCTCAAGCAATGATCTTGATTCAATTGTCATAAGTAGCAGATAATGGTCCTAATTTAACCAAGGCAAAGGTTGCAAAAGATAAAAAGTTGAGCTTGAAGATACTATACTGGCTGAACAAAAGAGGAAATGCGTTTGCCGGGAGTCGAACCCGGGTCTATTGCTTGGAAGGCAATTATCCTGACCGTTGGACTACAAACGCTTGCTTGTTACGTTTCGATTTGTTTTGAATATAAAAACATTTTAAGTAATACATTGTCACCTGACTTGTTGTGATATTATCGACCTCTCAATAATCTTAAGATTCTAGGCCTACTGTTGGATTTATTATTTAGATACAATAATATGTCACTTATTTATTAACGGTTGTACAGTGTACATGATGTGAATAATTAAGGCTGATGTCTTTGTTTGACTATTGTTGAATAACTTACAATTTCCAAATACCCTAAAATTGTGTGGGCTCTTTGAGGCTTAAATCATCGTAAATACTTAAATGTCGAAAATAAAAAATTTTTATTTGGGAAAATCACCCACCATAACAAGATGTGCACCTCATGTCAGATCTAAACGTGATGGGGTAGAATTTTGGTGAACCAGAAATAACAACAATAAATACTTAATAGAGATAAATTAACAAAAATATAAAAATGATAAAAAAAATTTATAAACTATGCTATTTAGATTTTAAGAAAAATTAAATTATTTAATAGTGTCATATTAGTTAAAGATATTAGAGTATCGTGCTCTTCCACGGAAGCTGAGTATCATGCTCTTCCACGGAAGCTGAGTATCATGCTCTTGCCACCGGAGCATCGGAAGTAAGATGGCTAGAAATTCTGCAACGTGAAATAGGTATTCGTCTTCCTCAATCCCTGCAACTTTGGTGCGACAACATGTCCCCAACCTATCTCACAGCTAACGCGGTTTATCATCAAATAAGCAATCATCTTGAAGTTGATTTTCATTTCATATGTGATCGTGTTTCAAAAGGATTGCTTCGTGTATCTTACACACCAACTCAATAACAAGTTGCGGATGTTCTCACAAAACCGCTCAATAAGGATCGATTTGTTCCTTTACGAGACAATTTGAGCATTTGTTCACTTCCACGCTCAACTTGAGAGAGGGTATTAGAGCATATCTCGTTATATTCCCACTTGGTGTCAAGTTCTATATGGCAGATGATTCTTCCTTATTTGAGTTTCTTGTATAGGCAAATACCACTGTATATATTCTTTTGTAGTAATATTTATAATCAATACATAGAATAATGAAGTTTAGAAAAGAGTGTAATATAAAAATGATTAACACAAAGTTGTTTTATTTTTAATTTAATTTGACTTCAAAAATTAAATTTTCAACGTTTTCGTTTTAAAGGAAGGTGTAAAATATGATGACTTTATTTTTAATAAAGTACACCTTACTTTACTTATTATCATCATTGATTCAATAATGATAATGGACAAAGTAATAGTGACTTTATCACCATATAGAGTCGACCATAAAGTAATGACACTAAAAAGTTATTTTCCTGAGCTAGATATATTATAGTATTTATTATACCTTAATTAAGTACTATCTCATAAATACTCAACCTAAGGATGGCAACGGGTCAGATCCGGGCCGGGTCCGGCTTGGACCCGGCCCGGATCCGTTTTAATATATTGGACCCGGATCCGGCGGGTCCATAATTTACGGATCCTGATCTAGATCCCACGGATCCGGGTCCAAAACGGGTCAATGTAATTAACATCAAGTTCTTAGTTTCAGCTTCCATACTTATACATTTCACCTTATTTTAAATAGTTTACATGCTTATTTAATTATGTTCATGCAATTGGATTTACATGGATATCAAATAATATTAATTATCCAATATTTTCAGGGTAAATAATAAATAAAAAAATACAATTAATATTTAATTACGGATCAGGGTCCGGATCTGGGTTTCATTATCCAGACTCGGACCCGGACCCGTTTCCTGGACCTGGACCCGGATCCGGATCCGACTAGTCTATAAAATTGAGATCCGGACTCTAAAAAAAGGATCCGGATGCCGTCCCTAACTCAACGGTTGGACAAGAGTATGGTACGAAGGTCATATATAACATATTGCTCTATTTTACTTACTTTACACTATTTTTACAGTTTTTAGTCTATTATACAATTGTTACCAGTAAATTCACTCAAACTGAATTATTCTATTTTTCTACTCCCAAGAAAGACTCCTTTTATAAAATAAATTCATTATTATTATTATTATAACAATATATTTTATTATCAATTATTTTAATAAAATATTCAAATTTATTATATTTTCATAAATAAAAATTTAAATAATATAATATAATTAATATTTAATTAAGAATGCATATTTCATATACAGGGCCGGCCTTATAGTGGAAGCGAAGTAGGAGGTCGCCTAGGGCCTCATAAAATTAAAAACCTTTATATTGTTACCCTTCATAGTTTAACATTATATTTTTCTTTTTTTTATAAAGAAAATATTAACATACATTATAAATTAACTAACTAATTAAGTATAATCATAACAATATAATATTTTTTAACCTACAATATTTTGTTGAAAAAAAATTGAGTTTATTTAACCTCAATTATATAGTTTTTATTCATTAATTGAAATTTCAATTGTAAAA
>CATIWQ010612841.1:0-43451 GCA_949673415.1 Euphorbia schlechtendalii | reverse complement strand
AAAACGACATAAGTGCGAATATGCACAATTAAAAGAAAACGGTTTTCTGTAGATGTAATATATTGTTATCACTTAAGAAATAAGCAACTTATCCCGGACCCGAATCTCTGTGTCTTGGTGGGCCGTCCCCCGGACGTTAAGCCTCACAGGACTCTAATTCCTGGAAAGAGCTAATCCAGGTGGCGACTCCACACTGAGAGACGGAGGATTCGGGTTCGAATCGATCTTAAACGTTTTCGCCTTTTTCTCTTTTTAACCTTTTTTCCGGGTCCCAGACCCGTGCTTTTCCTTCATCTGTCTTCAAAACACCCCGGTGGACCGCGCCTATGAACCCCGCGCGCTCTCAGCCCACTGCTCCGTGTCGCCCGCTCACACTTAGGATAACATGAAACCAACTAGAATCATTTAGCATCATTCAACCCAAGTTTTAGCATGATGTTTACATGATGTTCAACTCTTAAGACAAACCTACCCAAATCCTTATACGATGTCCACTTGGCATCCGACTTATAGCCTTGCCAGGGCTATAGTACACACCAAAAGCCTACACGAGGCAAACATGAACACAAAAGATATCCCAGTTGATGTCTTAACCTACGTAAAACTTACCCCTGAAACCTTACTTTTCACCCAAAATACTCACGCATCACTACATACCTTTTGTGATGATGTCCACTGACATCCAAGACCTCACCCCAATGGGGAAAAAGAACCAAAACATTCATCTATATGCTACATATGGTAGTTATTTCCATACATTTTTTTATCACTTTTCATTAGGGTATGTCACACTGGTCACCCGAACACCAAGAGAACTAACTTTAGCTCTCAAACCTTTAACGTATCACCACACAGGTAATTAGGTCACTTCATTTCACATTGTCTCTAGGATGGAGTATGAATCTCAAAACTAATGGACCTTCATTTATCGCATGGATTAACGAATCTGCTCTTTTTGTGTGTGATTTCTATCTCGCATCATGGCACGCTAACCTTTTTTCCACAGCCATAACATTAAACATTTCACGCATCAATCATGCATCATGATCTTACATGCATTCCCTAAAAATCTCCGTGTGTATTTTAGCCAAGAAAAAGCCAGTTTACCAAAAGGCTTGGAATAGGGCTTCTCACCGGTTAATCCGCATCTCCCCAACCATGGCTCACCAAGAAAGAGTTCCCTACACCGACTCTAGTTCAGATTCAGAATAAAACACTCCTCATAGCTTTCGTAACAGGGCTCGGCAACAAGAGGAGAATGTGACCAATGATCAGGCTCTTGGAGCAGGTCAGACTCCACAAGCTAACCAATCATCGGTGAGCACCGAGATTGCTACTGCAATGAATGCCTTCGCCAATAGTGACCAGTTTCTATCAATCCTCAACCATCACACTAGAACTGGGCAGCCCGAGCAAAGGGTAAATGATGTAGTGCCAAATGTCGATGGCACAATCCTACCGGGGGGACCATCATCTTCTGTTGCTGTATTTCCAAGTTCTACAACAGTCACCCCTAACTTCTATCAGTTCGGTTCTGGGCAAGGCCAGCCGTAGACAGTGTATTAGCCATAGGTGGGTGGCCAGTTCATCCTGGGGTAGCCTGGGCATGCTTCATTCGCACCAAGGGCGGTAGGACCTTTAGAAATTAGGCCCTCTTCTAATTACATTCCCTTTATTCAAGGGGTGGCTTAGCCCATAATGCCCAACTAGGGCGGACCTTCTCAGACATTTCAAGGTCAAGGGTAGTACTACCTGAGTTCGCAGTATGGGCGCTTCTCGGAGACCCCAAATAGTATCCTTCAACAACTTGGAATGGCTGAACTCTAGAGACAATTCTTAGCCACACATGTACAGGGGTAGAGGGGCGCGATCTCAGTGCAGGCCATAATTGGGGATGAGGATACTTTGTCACCGACCTTTTCTATGCCCCAATTTCAAAAGTACATAAGTAATACAGATCTGCGCGCCCATGTCATGCATTATTAAAATGTGATGAGGGATTTAAGGATTAGTGATCGTATGATGGCCAAATTGTTCATCGTCATGTTGGGAAGCCCCGTAAATGAATGGTACAGTCATTTACCAATAGACATAGCCTATGACTGGGGATGTCTATCCCAGGCAATGGTGGACCACTAAGGGTTCAATACTCTGATAATCACTACTATGCAGAATCTAGAGGCAGTGAACCAAAAACCGGGGGAGAGTTTCAAGCCCTACTTCGAGAGATGGATGGCTACGTAAGTACGCTTACAGTCTCGCCTATCTTTGCCAGAAATGATAGTAAAGCTCTTAGATGGTGCACTTCTATCTTATTGGAAGAGGCTGGGGTCTGAGACTTTCCATAGTTATCAAGAAGTTTTAGTGCGGGCTGAGAAGATATGATGCCATGGAGGCAGAAACGGAGCAACACGTTGCTAAGCCCTATTACAGGAAGAATGATTCCAACCCAGTGTAGGTGAAGGCGAAGCAATCGACAATACAATTAGTGAAGTAAGAAAAGGTAACCGCTATTAGGTTGCCAAAGGAAGAATATCATGGCATCTTGCCATATGCTACTAATTTGGGATTCTTGTTCACCAAGCTGCGTGAACTTAATCAATTGGAGAGCTTGAAGAGGCATGTCCCTCCCAAGCTGGAAGAGAAGAATAATTATTGCCATTATCATGTAGTCATGGGACACCGCACAAGTAACTGCAAAGAGCTGCTGAAAGCTATTCAAAAATTGGTGGCTGATAAGGTCAGCCATGAGCTTGCGCTCAAGCCCAGCACGAAGAACAACCCTTTGCCGAATTTTGAGGCGAGGGTAGGAAATATTAACTCAGGACTAGAAGAGTAGAAGGTCTTGAGCTGCCTGTCTGAACAGATTGGAGAATTCATGATGATGGTTGGGTTAGGAAGTGACCCTAATCGGGTTTTAAAGATGCTGGAGGAAGAGTCGAACTACCGAGGGTGCGGGGGTAAGATTAAAGCTGTTGAGATCAACTTTGCTGGGATGCTGGTATTTACCAGCCAAAAACCTACGTCGCTTTGCGTAGGGAGTAAACAGTCAAGAGAAGCACCGGCCAGCAAAAGAGAGGAGTATGTGATGGTGATTGAGTCAGGGATGGACTCAGATGATGTGATCGAGATGCTTGAATCTGAGTCAAGCAATCGAGTGATTAGAGAATGGGAAGAAATCCCGAGGGCTAGTTTTAGCTTAGCCGGTATGTTAGTTTTTAATGGGAATGACACACCGTCTTCCCAGTTGTCCAAATTTTATATCCTATGTCGAGCACTAGGCCTTTCTCAAAATATGATAGCCACACTGTTTCTATGCACACTAGCAATAATAGCAAGTTAGTGGTACGAAATGCAATCAGTTGAGACCAAGAGCAATTAAAACTACATCTCTGCAGAGTTCCAGACGGAGTTCGTATTTTTAGAACCTTTAAAACAAACCATGCGAGATCTTCTTGCTTGTGTATAGAGGGAAGGAGAATCGCTCACCGGCTACGTAAAGTGGTGGATGTTTATCTATCTAGTGTTGGTGACAAGACCATCTGAGCTTTCTGCAATACAATTGATAATAGGTGGATCCTAGGATTGGTATCGCTATCATTTGTCAAGACTGGCAATCCTAGATTTTTATTAGTTATCTTTTCACGCTCATCATCTCGACAGGGAGATAATGACTAGATATCGTAATGTCTAAGTAGTAGGATCAGGGATACCCACTAATTACGTGCTAGCGATGCCATCTCGATCTAACCCGGTGGTGAATGTAGTGGCTGGTGAAGATGAAGGCACCAAGGATGATCCTTTGGCAGAAGTGTTCTCAGCAGAGGGAGGTGAACCATGGAGGGATGTAATGAAGGTGGAATCAGGGAAAGCACTAACAAGGGTGCCCATTGATCTTGATGCATATATCCCTAAGTCGAGAAGGAAAAGGAAACCCGAAGAAGGAACCTTGATTGAGGGAGAGATCATTTCTAGTGGGAAGAAGCCCATAAGCTTGGATTCTTACAAGTTGAAGGGGCAAGGTGACCAAGCGGAGGATGGATACGACCAGTACCCTTGGGTGAATTTTAGGGAAACAAGAGTGATGGATAATGGAGTACTAAGGGTTACTTGAAGTGGTAAACTTTTTAGAAGGGATGAGACGGTACAGCTCAATGACTCCAGGCTAGAGGAAATAGCAAGGGAGCAGCCCGAGCCACTTCTACCCCCAAAGGTAGATGAAGACATGCTAGATATAGACCCTTTGGTAAAACAGTTGAAGGGAACTCAGGCCAAATACAGCATCTGGTGGTTGCTTGAGATGTCACAAAAGCATAGGACGGGTTTAGTCAAGAGTTTGATGCCTGCCATGCCTACAACCTCAGTAATCGAAATGTGCGCTACCATCGGCGAAGGAATTGCTCCTCCTCAAATGTCGTCCTTAACTTTTGATCAATCGGAGCTATCGCAAGAATTGGGATTACAAAATCGAGCCTTATTTATCAAGGTTCAAATTTTCGATCATGTGATACCATGTGTGATGGTAGATGATGGCTCGACTCTCAATCTTTGTCCTCTAAAAGTCCTACCTCACCTAGGGATAAAGAAGGATATGCTCGCCAAATCTAAAATGGTGATCCGAGCCTACAATGATTCGAAAAGGGGTGTAGTAGGCATCTTTGAAGCTGAGGCTTCCAATGTAAAGTTCACTGTGCTGCATATTCCAGTAACTTAATCGTTGCTCCTAGGCAAGCCATGGATCAATGCAATAGGGGCAGTCCCTTCTACTCTGCACCAGAAGATAAAGCTTATTCATAAAGGGAGGCAGGTAACTATCGAGGTTGATGAGGAATCAATGATGGCAGCTACCGCATTTGAGGAGAGAATAATGCAATGGCTGAGGGTGGCAACGGCCACAGAAGAAAAGAAGAAGGGGAGCAGAACTCCGAAGGGATATCGCTTCTTCCATGTAAGCCTGAGAACTCAAATGAAGAAGTAGGGTTTTATCCCTAGAAAAAGACTTAGGAAAAGATCATCAGGGGATTATCAGGGCCATCAACCCTATTCTTGTCACAGCTGGATTGGGCCTAGGTTTCACCCCGAGCATGAAAATGTATAAGCATAAAAGGCCCGTGTTCTGTAACATGGTAAGCGTCTGCGAGGCGGAAGGCACTAAGGCATACCTGGGAGAGCTGGAACCGACAATCCTGAATGGGGAGGAAGTCAAAGGACTTGAAATATTTAATGATGTGTTTGACTTCACAACTGACCAGCTGATTGGGTCCCCTGTTGATGCTAAACTGGAAGAGAAACAGACCCTGGAAATAACCCTGATTGTGGAATATGAAAAAGGTGGAATACTGGAAGATACGATGGTAGGTTTCACTAAGGCTGTTAATAAGCTGATGAAGAAAGGCGATGCGTGAGACCAAGATCTACTAGGCACTATCAAGCTCCTCACCGAAAAGCTGATGCGGACCACTCTCTACCACTGACCCACTTGCTGCTGCAACAACTGAAGCCCTTCCGCATGTGGAGGAGGAAATTGATGATGTAATAATGAATATTTCTGATGTCTTTGACAATTTTGCCTACAAGGCTCATTCAATGAAGTATGACAATTTTGCTTACTTATTTGATGTTGTGCTTGATGACACCATGCATTCATATAATCATACGCATAACATCTTTAACATTCATGATACATCATTAAATGAAATTAACTTGGGTACAAACGAGTCGCCAAAAATGGTGACAATTTCCAATGATTTGATTCTTGAAGAAAAAAGAGAGATCATGAATGTACTTAAACATCATGTGGCAGCGTTCGCTTGGTCATACGAAGACATGCCCGGAGTAGACATGCAAATAGTAGAGCATCAAATCCCGACAGACACTCGGATCAAGCTAGTAAAACAAAAACTATGTCGCTTAAGGCCGGAATGGGCAGAAAAGGTCAAGGCTGAATTGGCAAAGCATATTGATGCTAAATTCTTAGAAGTGGTTGAATACCCGATGTGGCTAGCCAACATTTTCCTAGTAGCAAAGAAGGATGGCAAGGTTAGAGTGTACGTGGATTTCAGGGATCTTAACAAAGCCTCCGCAAAAGATGATTTCCCCCCACCCCACATCGAAGTACTAGTCGACAACGCAACAAGGGCAGCTATGTATTCCTTCATGGATGGCTTCTCAGGCTATAACCAGATCCTAATGGCAATAACCAACAAGATAAAGATAGCATTCATTACTGAATGGGATGTATACTGCTACAAGGTAATGCCGTTCAGTTTGAAAATGCAGGTGCAACATATCAGCGGGCCATCACAACCCTCCTACATGATATAATCCATAAGAAGTTAGAAGTTTATGTGGATGACATGCTTGTTAAATCCAACACCAGAGAGGAGCATCCAGCTGTCCTAGACAGGTTTCTCACTAGAATCGAGAAGTATAATCTACACCTGAACCCAAAAAAGTGCGTATTTGGGGTCACATCAGGAAAGCTCCAGGGCTATAAAGTTAACCAAAAAGGAATTGATATGGATCCTGATAAAAGCAAAGCCATCAGGGATATTCCCAGGCCAAAAACTGAGAAAGAAGTCCGATCTTTCCTAGGGTCACTACAGTATGTAAGCAAATTTATCGCCTGACTCACTACCATCTGCAAGCCAATCTTCAAACTACTTCAAAAGGACCAACTAGTAGTTTGGAATGACCAGTGTCAGGTAGCGTTTGATAAAATCAAACAATACCTATGAAGCCCACCCGTCCTCCGCCCACCAAAACCTGGAAAACCCCTGATCCTATAACTAGCAATTGAGGAATCATCAGTTGGAGCCATGCTGGTGCAAGAACACGAAGATAGAAGTGAACATGCAGTCTACTACTTGAGCAAGAAATTGCTCGAGTATGAGTTACGTTAAACCTTAGTACAGAAAATCTGCACAATGATGGTTTGGTTGACAAAGAAGCTACAACATTACTTCCAATCTTATCATATGAAATTCGTCGGAAAGATAGACCTGATAAAGTACTTGTGCCAGTCACCAACACTAGCTGGAAAACTCTCACGGTGGTTATTGTTATTATTTAAATTTGACATCGAATATGTGACCAAAAAAGTCATTAAGGGACGAGCAGTCACTGAATTTTTGGCAAATCAACCCTTGGACTCTAAATACGTTGAAAATCTAGAATTTCCAGATGAGCAACAAGCATTGATAAAGGATGCAGGTGCAGAGTGGAAAATGCTCTTCGATGGTGCAATGAACAGGAACGGATTCGGCCTAGGGTTTGTATTGATAACACTGCAAAATGAAGTTATACCCCTTTCCAAACGATTGGAATTCCCAGTAACAAACAATGGGGAAAAATATGAGGCTTACTTGTTTAGGTTAGAGGCACTTCAAAGGGCATGGGCAAGAGAAGTATCGGTGGTTGGAGACTCAGCTCTGGTTATAAAACAAGTCACTGATGATTGGGAAATAAGAGAAGAATCACTCCATCCCTACATGGAAGCCGTATAGAAAATCTCACAAAAAATTTCCAAATGCATCTTCAAACACAAACCTAGGGATGAAAACCAAATGGCAGATGCACTTGCTACACTAGCATCGATGTTGGAGGGCCCTAGAACTCAGTCAATCAAACCCGTTGTACTACAAATGGCTAAAGAACCCTTCTACTATTGCCTAGTGGAAACAGAGGATCAACAAGCTATGGGAATTGGTCCTTCGACATCGTCAAATTTTTGCAGATTGGGGAATACCCAAAAGGCCCAACAGGCTCTTAAAGAATGTCATTACAGCGTCTAGTGACTCAGTTCCGTCTAGTAGAAGGGGATTTGCTCAAACGAACATCAGAAGGGATGCTGTTGAGATGTCTGACAGAACAGGAGGCACTGTTGATAATGAGATAAATGCATGCGGGGGATTGTAGTCCGCACATGAATGGGATAGCACTGGCTTAGAAAATACAACGCCAAGAGTATTATTGGACAGCAATGGTCACAAACTGCGTATCGGAAGTACGAAAGTGCCATGAGTGCCATATTTATAGTGACATCAGTCATCTACCCCCATCTGAACTCCATAGCTTATCTGCTCCTTGGCCATTCTCACTGTGGGGCATCGACATTATTGGCGAGATTCGGCCAAACTCGACTAATGGACATCGCTTGATTATAATAGCAGTTGATTACTTTTCAAAATGGGTGAAAGTCGAATCTTGCACCAACATCACCGCTAAGAAGATGGCCAAGTTCATAGAAAAGCATATATTCTCCCGATATGACATCCCACATCACATCATATCAGATAATGGGGTTCAATTCCAAGGAGCCTCATATGACCTTATGAAGAAATATGGGATCAAGCACCATCGTTCATCACCATACAGGCCACAGGCTAATGGGGTAGTAGAGGCAGCCAACGAGGTGATTAAGAAAATCTTGAGCAAGATGGTCGTTACCTACAAGGACTGGGCTGATAAGTTGCCATTCGCATTATGGGGATATAGAACGAGTGTCAAAACTCCCACCAATCAAAGCCCTTTCTAGTTAGTATATGGGATGGAAGCAGTTTTACGGGTGGAAATGGAAGTGAAATCGCTTCGAGTGGCACTAGAGGCGAGGTAAGAAGAGTCAGAATGGGCAAGGGCCAGATTCGAACAGTTGAACATGATTGACGAACAGCGGCTAAAGGAACTAGATCATCTATAGATATACAAACAACACATGGCTAGGACATACAATAGTCGGGTTAGAGCCAGAAGCCAACCGTTAAAAGCAGAAGACTTGGTTCTGAAACAGATGAGACCCTCAAATGTGGACTAACGTGGAAAGTTTCTCCCAAACTGGGAAGGTCCTTATGTCATTAAGAAAATATTGAGTAAAGGAGCCACCAAGATCATAGAAATGGAAGGAAATGAATTTGTCAATCCAATCAATCAAGACAAGCTGAAGCGCTACCACGTGTAAAAATAAAAGAAATAAACTTATAAAAGTGGCACACAAAAAAAGAAGAGAAAAACTAGTCCGCCAGATGGCACTTGGCTACCTGGGTAACAATTATAAAAGCTAAAAATGTTTGCTGAGTTGAAAATCCGTAAAGGGTGGCTCAGGCAAAAATTAGGACACGGTGAGGAATAGAGGGACCGCGAGTTAGAAAACATGCTCTAGGCTAATTGGCGGCAGGACTCAAATCATTGGAAAACTTGTACCCTTTTTAAAGCCGTTCAATGAAATATGTTATGTTTGCAAGGATTTATGTTTATCTTTATATGAATGTGTACATATAGAATATCGCAAGTAAATAAAATAAAGTTTGACAAAATTTCATAATGTCAAAAACAATCCAAGAATAAGCCAAAAACAAAGGCCAGAAAACAAATGGTAAAAACAAATAAGATCCAAGGGTGCCAGTCATTCCACCATGCACGCTTCCTAGAAGTAAGAGGAAGGGAGTCCAAACCATCTTCATCCCTCTCCCACTCACGAGACACCATAAACTACTGATCAGCATCGGGGAGAATCTTAATCTCACCAAGCCATCCACGGTACACTTCATCAGTATCCGTGGTCTCCGGGGTAGTGTAATCTAGTATAATAACTCAAGCGCATGCCCAAAGCCTTCATATTGCATCAAGTGTGTCATGACCGAAGTCATGGAAATGGGTCGAGCATAGAGACCGAGGAGGGGAATAGGATGTAACGCCAAACAACCCCATCAACAAAACACCAGAATCATGGACGTTAGTAACCACGAACGGAATCTCCAACCAAGGGCTAAGCCAACGAATCTTAGAAGCTCGGTAGGAGCCCAGAATCTCGACCTAAGCGCCTTCACTCAGCGAATGATGGTCCTTCCTAGTAAAGCCTCTAGGACCATAATGGGAAGGGAGGTACCGAGTCTTCCCTAAGCGTGGATCAGCACTCAAGCAAAGCTTCTCCAATAGCCATACCTACATTAATTCATTTGTTTAAACAAACAGTGAAAATCACGAAAGAAAGCGGTAAGGAAAGAGAATCACCTCGAGCAAAGAAAAATGGTCTCCGGTTAAGTCCAGATTCATCGAAGTAGCGTCTAAGTGAACCAGACTCTCAGCCAAAGCTAAAGCCGTAGGAGAAAGGCCTGTAGAGAGTGGGTCAATGACCGACAACAAGCGGAAAGGGGCGATCGCTCCAACCCCACAATTGAACTCCACCAGAAGAAGTATAATCACCATCGAAGGCCATGCTAGATGAGTGCTGGGTGTAGTCTCACACCAGCTAAGGATAACTTCAACCCGAAAGCTACCAACATCAGGGGGAGCTGACAAAAAGCGCCCACTGGACTTCAGGTTCCATAAACCCTTCAGCTTATCTTCACCCCCAAATTAGAAAGAAAGAAATGCGAAGGAAAGTCTCGCGGGTGATATTGGCACTGACTCCTTCGGAAAAATAAGCCTTAGGATAGCATGAAACTCCTCGACCAAGGATCTCAGAACTTCAAAGCAGCATGAATGAAGGCCATATTCACAGGCTTGTAACCAAGGTATTGAAGACCCCGCAAACCAAAGCTTTCAATCCTACGCCAATCAGGTCCCTGAACGGTGCGGAGAAAGACCCAAAGGTGCTCATTATGGGTCGATATCAGAAAGGAAGAGAGCTAATGAAAATCCCTCAAGACCGGTGTTGCCTACACACATTAACCACATACATTATCATTAACATTCATTCATTCATATACGAAAAAACATCTACAAACAAGAAAGCATATTCATATAATAAATCACCACATGTGAGGATCCAGCACACCATGACCAAGATCCCCTTTCCTTTTTATAAATCAAAAGTTTTTTCTTTAAGATTCTAAAAAGTAGAGCTATTTAAAAAGTCCGGTTAGAAAAAAAAAGAAGAGGAATCTAAAACTAAAGCTAAAAGGGAACTCCTAAACATGCACTGCCTACACGTTATCTCCACCCACCCGATCTTGGGGTAACATGGTGGATATCTCAAAATCCTCAGCACCTAGTCTCCTAGGAGCACCATCCACTGAACCGGACATAGGAGGAGGCTGGGGAGCATGAAGAAAACTGGTATCCCATTTTGGAGAGAGGAGCGGTCCAACATCTGAGCTATCAAGTAGGGAATCGAGGTTAAACGTAAGAGGTTGGTTAAAGCACGAGGTGGATGCCCGCACTTCTACTCGAGCCTGCTATGCTACAGTGTTCCACCACAGTAACTCCTGATACTAAGCCTCCAAACTCTGGTGACTAGCCTCCAAACTCTGGTATCGAGCCTCCAAACCCTAATATCGAGTTCCCAACTCCTGGTGACTAACCTCAAGGCCATGATAACGAGCATCTAGACCCTAATGGCTAATATCCAGTGAGTGAAAGCGACCGTCGAGCTCTTGGTAGCTAAGTTCGACCTCCTCGCTCCTCACCGCCATATCCTATAGTCATAAAGCATGTCATGAAAATCATATCCATGTACACAAAACACATTACATTTCATGCATCGCATATGACAGGTCGAGAAAAACAATATACCCATGTAATCCCGTCCTATGAAAGCATCAGGTCCCTCAGTGCTAAGCAATGTTGGACCACCCCATCCATCTCCTCATGTACGACCTACAAAGGAAAGGAGTGAGTAAATGAATGTAAAGATGTCCCCAAAGATCGCTTGTGATCTAAAACTCACGTGAGTAGTGTCAGAAGGATCATAGGCCGAATCCAAAAGACTTTTGGACTCCGAGCTTTAATTATTTTCCAATCTCTTTTTCACCTAAAAAAATATAAATAATAAAAATAAAAAAATAAAATTATGCAATAATTACATAGAGGAGTGACTGGGGGCCCTGAGAGGTACCGCTAGAAAAATCCGATGAGCCCTCGGGACCGTGCCAGGCATCTCTGGCGAGGGTCCTAACCCTCGCCAGAGAATTTGGTGAGGGCCCCTTAAGACCCTGACCAAAGAGTCTGGCGAGGGTCAGGCCCTTGCCCGATTTTCTTGGTCTCCACTGGAAAAATTTCCGGCGGACCTGAATTTTACTTGTTTTAATTTTTTTTCTAGGCTAAAATTCTGTGGCATGGTTTAAGGGTCAATTCCAATCTAGTTCCTAAGCAGGATAAAATCGCTTTAAAATGGTAAATAAAAATGATTTTAACAAATACCTCGATCTGGGAAAGGTGAGGCTGAACTGGAAAATCAGGATCCAATGTCTCTATGGAAGAAGTAACTGTAAACCCCAGCATAGTATCGCTCACTGCCAAACCATATGCGGCATCAATATTGATAGAAAATACGCCAAGATCTTCAGTTGGCTGAGGAGTGAGGCTAGTGGTGAAGCGGAGAGCCTTGCCAGCGACCTTTGACAACATGTTTGCTAGAGAGAAGAGAAAGCAAAAGGGTTTAGAGAGAGGAAGGTTATGAAAAGTGAAAAAATAAAGAAGGGGGAGACCTATTGATAAAGAAAATAAGTGGGCCCCACCTATATATTTTATTACAATGGGATCCTCCTAACACTACGAAACGATGCACGGGGATATCCCCAATATTCCTCAAGCTCATTCAATTCATTTGTTCCTCAATGTTTTAATTTTTGATTGAAGGGGAAAAATTTTTTGCTTCGCATAAACTCAATCAAATAATCAAAACATTCATCATGAAATATTTATTAACATTATTTTCTTGATTTGCCACAGAGAACAAGTCAACATCCTACTAAGGAAATTCAAGATCGCCTTTGAAACAAATTCAAGCACCTATCTCCAATCATTCCATGAGGCACACGATAATCGCAGCCGAGAAAAAAAACAAATGTTGACAATAATGGGGATGTCCCAGAAAGAAACGGTAGACCTGCCCACAAGGGGCACCAAGTACCTAAAGGATTCTGAAGAAAGAAACGGACAACCATACGAAGACACAACGCCAGAAAGGAAGGCCTATTTTATCACCAATTGAGAACAAGAAGTCACCAACCAAACCGATCAGGTATTCTCTCTATACATACGCTCGTTTCGTGTGATCATACTGGTTATACAACCAGCGATGATCACATGAGGGGAAGCTATGAGCACAGGATTTTTTACCAGCTCGCGGGTTCAATGATGATGGCTTTTCAAGATTTTATCCTTGAATCACACAATTTTCGAGTATCTAGATGTATCCGAATAGGAATCCTCCTCGTCTCTAAATTTAGAAGGACGTTATTTGATTTTATTTAGAAATTAATTTGTATATATATATATATGAAAATACATAAAAAAATAATAATAATAATAAAATTTCAAGAAACGAAAACTGAGGGAGACTAAATCCCAAGTCAGATGCAGGCCTCGCCAAACAATGGGCTTTGGCGGGGCGAGCCTAACCGAAACACCTTGGCGAGGCAGCCTCGCCAAAGACCCGACGAGGGGCTTCGCCAAACTTTTTTCTGGCACCTTTTTTGGATTTTCGGGATTTCTCCTATAAATAGTCAGGTCTTTTTCAATAATCCGGACTCCAACAAATTTACATACAAAATATAGCTTTTAGAACTGTTTCAACGTCCAAGAACTAAGCGAACGTTTTTGGACTTTCACAATAACTTTTACCTAAACAAAAGGACGAGGAGGATTTTCAATGGCCGATCAGATATCTTCGAAGTGGATTCATCCTGTAAGGGTAAGCCTCTGAGTTTCTAGAACTACAATTTTCGTGCTTTCGGTATTCTTCTTCTTCTTATTTCGTTTTTGAACCTAGGATTTTTATTTTATTCAAATGTCGTAATTCTTCTTCATCTATTTTTCTTTATTAAAAGGAGATTTATGTTAGAACACCCCCACGAAGGGAATAAAACATATTCCCAGATAATAGCCCTCACAAATTTACCATGCGAGTAATTTCATTAATTAAAATGAGTAACCAATGTGCTAATAAAATGAACTGTTTTGTTTAAATAACAAACACATTATCGCGATTGATTTTTTTATGCCATATGGGCCTCGCTAAATATATCCCCTGTGCTAACCTTTGTGGATGCAGGTTAGATGTATGTTTAGGATTTTAATTTTCCTTCGGGTATCGCAGTTTCATTTATTTTTGGAAATGTAATTAATAGGTTAGCGGGAGGTTGCATCCCCCAATTTTTGAAGCCTTGTAATCTTTATTTTTTGCATTTCCTTTCCGCATTAACTTACTATTTTGTGGATGGTTTATTATTTCACCTTGTAGATGGTTTATTATTTTTGTCATACGTGAATCATGCATTTAAAATAAAAAATGACCTAAGAGCGAATGTGCACAATTAAGAGAATACAGTTTTTTTGTAGATGTAATATAATGTGATCCAATGAGAAATAAGCAACTCATCCTGAACCCGAATCTCTGTGTCTTAATGGGCTGTCCCCTAGACGTTAATCCTCACAGGACTCTAATTCCTGGAAAGAGCTAATCCACGTGGCGACTCCACACTAAGAGATGGTGGATTTGGGTTAGAACTAATCTAAAACAGTTTTCACTTTCTCTTTCAACCTTTTTTTCACGGATCCCCGACTCAGTGCACCTTTTTTCAAACACCCCGAAGGACCGCACCTCTCATCTTCCACACACTCTGGCCCACCACTCCGTGTCACCTGCTCACAACACCATTAGCCTTGATACTTCTATAGAAATTCAACAAGCTGAGAAGAAACTCAAGAGCATACAAAAGAAAAGGAGTGCCTCTACTAAGCCAAGGAGAGCACTACAACTTGTAGTGAGTGATGAAGAGTTAGAGGAAATAAGCTAAGAGGTGTTTGAAGAATCAACACCAATTGATGAATCTGTAAAATCAGCCCTTCCCACTCAGCAAGCTAAGTTGCCTAAGGCCGATCCATCCTTGGATAAAATAGCCAGCCCAAAGGCTTTTGAAAATCCTACCAAATACCTTTATCTACACCAATCCCCTTTATTTCTCAATAAAATTCTCCATAACACCTTTATCTACACCAACCCTTCTCCTCACCACCTCTAAAAACTACAACTTCACTCATTCCCTCTGCCACTAAGTCTTTACCACCACAGTTGTAAATATTACCTCTACTTCTTCTCTGCCTCCCTCACCTAAAAATACTTTACAACCAACCCAATTCCATTAGCTAAAATTCTCAATTTACCCCTTTTTCGAAGAAAACTCCTACCCTCACAATCCCTTTGATTAGGGAAGTTCCACATACTAAGAATTACACTCATGAGGAAATAGCAAATGTGAGTGGAATTGAGGTAATTTTTTAGCCAAGGAAGTAACCCTCACTAGCAGTAATCAGGTCCAAGAGGACATTGATGATACATCCATCTTGGTAAAGATTAGACAGCTTGCTTGCAAGGGCTAAATACTTTTCTCTAAAAATAAATGTTGAGTTGGATGCGGTAGTTAGCTAAGTTCTATTTGAGGAATTGACAACATCTTCTAAGAAGAAGAAGGAAACATTGTCATAATTTGATGAGCACTTAATTCCCTCAGAGTCAATTTAATTTAAAGAGTTTGAGCTCATCTAGGGGAGTTTGTTTACCATCTTAATCATCTAGCTAAGGAGAGTGCAAAAAGCTTGGTGGATAAAATGTCAACCATCCTCAACTGGCTGACTAATTTTGTAGCTCAATTGAATGTTATTGTCTCATCTACTCCAACTTCAAATGTCATCACCAATGCAATGGAAGGAAAAGTGAATAGTAGTATAAATGCTGCTTTGTTGAAAATAAGAAACATTCATGAAGTAATGGCATCTTAGAAGACTCAACTTCACAAGTTTGGCGAGGAACATACCACCATCAAGATAAGCATAGACAAGCTCCTCAAAGTTATCTTGGAAAAGCTTGACACTAATACAGATTTGTTACATAGCATGTGCAACACCATGAAGAAAATGTCCAAGCTGATGATTGCCTATGACAAGAAAGTTGATGATGGCCTAAAGAAAGTGGATAAGCCAATGCTAAATTAAACTAAGCTGGATCAAAAGTTCAACACAACATGAGCAACTATCAATGCTAACATAGATTATACATTAAAGGAATCTCAGAAGGCTATGATCTATCCTATGGGTAAGTTATTTCCAGAATCAAACTCATCAGCAGATCCTAACATTTGTTTTGTTGTACATAAGAAGCTAAATGTCCTAGTAGACAATATCAATGAAATTCAAGACAAAGTTAAGGCGCTTATGTATACCGAAATAGATGACGCAAAGGAAATAGTTTTCACAGCAAGAACCATCAACGTTGTGTATCCATGAATTTTTGATATTGAAGGCAAGCAGAAGATTTTATTGCCAACTAATGAATTTAGAGGTTTAGTGCACTATTTTCAATAGTTTTCTTTTCAAGGATTTGATCTTATTGTGCATCTTACCTGGTGTCACCATCTACTATTGTAAGATCTTAATAGCAAAGAGGTCTTATCATCACTTAACAAGGAGTAAGCTTGTCAATCAAATTGATCTGGTTTTGGTTAGTAAGAAAGAGATGTTCACTCATCTTATCGACTCCTCCAATAGGTTACACAACATGTAACAAAGGGGGAGAAGGTAGCAAAGGAAGTGGGAAAAATAGGATAACAATAGAAATCTCACCTCCTTGTTAGACCACAGCATCTAAAGGAGCAACAGAAACTGCAAACTCAACCTAGAGGCATAATAAGATCATTATCTGGACAACAACCAAGAGGAAGATGAGATGAAAAGTGGAAAAGTTAGATAGCTATATAAATAGAAAATTTTGTAATATTACTTTATGTAAAGCTTAGCATAGGACACAGTTAGTGTACTGGATGTAATATCTAAATATGGAAATTACACATTTTTCCTCAAGTTAAGAGCTTCTTAACTATATATGATATGTGTTGGTTTTTGTATAAGTTTATTTATTATAGGGATTAACTAAGACTACTAAGTATGGGAAGTTAAGTAAGATAAGTCCCAAAGGAAAGCTCACTAAGAATGGGGGATCTTATGCTAACTGAATCAAATCCACTCAAAATGGGGGTGTCTATGATGCTTAAGGAAGTTCATTCAACATGGGGGAGTCTCATATCACTAATCAAGTATTCCTATATCTATAAAATGTTACTTAGTTAAAATCTTCTACTACGTAGTTTATTAGCTATTTTAAAATGTGGGAGATTGTTGAACCCAATTTAATAACACCTCATAGTATTTCTAGGTCAGTAAATAGGATATAAACAACAGTAGAGGAGGAATGCGTTATCTTGGTTACTTTTAAGTTTTTCAAAAATCGTTCACCAAGTTAAAATTTTATATGCGTGTTGAGTATGCGATATTAAAACTTATAAATTGCTCAGCTTTGCTAGCACAGTTTATCTTCATTCTTTAGCTGAGTAAGGCTACTCAACGTAGATTAGATAACAAGTAAATAAGTGAATGAGAGAGAGATGAATGAGCGAATCACTGATAAGGCTGATTGCTTAGAGTTAGAAAGTTAACACCTGAGATTTTATCCTGGTTCGACCCCTAGCCTACCTCCAATCCCATGGATACCATCTCTTAGCTTTAATCCACTAATAATTTGTTCCTTCAATAGGCAGAGAAGCCTTTATTGAGGATGAACATGATTACAGAAAGTACTTTCCTTTCTAACTACCGCTCAACTCAGTTTGGGTACCCTTCCCAAACTGATACTCAGATTAATATAAGATAGCGAACTAAATTCAAGTTATAGAAACGTTGAATCCTTACAATGTTAATCTAATCTATTTCTCTCTATTACAAACATATAAGGACTTTTGGAGTTTGCTGATTTCTTGTGATGGAATTTCTTTAGAAGCTAGAGTAAATTGAGCAGCATTTTAGCTCTTGTGAAATTTGAGGTGATTCACCAAGTTTGATTGTCTACTCTAGTCTTCTATTTATACTTTAAAGCTTTTAGAAGTAGCCATTGCAAACTTTACAAGATCGATGATCTTCAATTTCTCATCTCTTTTAATCTTTCGAATCTTCCTGTTGGAGACAGATTCCAGGATTTATAGAGATAGGAATTTGAATGTTGAGGCGTGATAAAATTCCATTAACAAATTATAATTTATCTTTAAGCAATCTAGATTTGAGAGAGGCACTCTATATTGCAACATGGAGTCTTCCCGTTGGATGACCTTTCTGATGTTGGCAGAATCGCGCAGAGACACTTGAGACGCGGCGCATAACAGAAATTCCTTTTACTTGGACTGTAGTGGGGAATCTCTGAAAGACATACTGACATTTTTTACATTTTGAGAACCACCTGAATCTTTCTTAATTTCAGTGCCTTTTTATCCTATAAAGAACTAAAAAAATTCCTTTCCATCACAAACAGCATTAGTAACGCATGTGTCATTAAGTCTCTACGTGTCAAAACAAAAGTGCATTTAATTTCATAAATGCAAGAACTCAGCACGAGCTGAGTAACATAATCCTAAACTATGTAGTACTCAGCATAGACTCGACTTTTCTTACTCTAAGTCATAACTTAATTAATCATCCAGTAACACTGAGTTATTCTCCCTTGAATAAACTCAAGTTAAATTTATTAATTAAGAGTCTACTTAGAATTCAATTAATTTCACTATCCTAGTCAGCTTGCTATTTCCAAAACTACTCAGTACTATGAAGTAATATTAACTTGGCTTCTACAATCTCCCCCATTTTGGACAGATAGCAAACTAGATAGTATAAGAAGTTAATTGAATAAATAGTTCAGAGATTATGGAATACCTAAACGTGTTGTAAGAATTCCCTTATGATGAGTGACTACCCTTAATCAACTTGGGCTCCCCCATACTGAGTGAACATCTCAAGTGGCTCATCTTCCCCATACTTAGAGGATTTCTTCTTTGATTTGGGACTTCATCTTACTTTAGCTTATCTTCAAAGGTTATGGTCTTTTGTATGTTTTCCTATATCACATGGTTAGATGCATAATAGAAAACATACTCAAAATAAAAATTATAAAGATCTTAACTTGAGGTAGGAACTTTTATTTTTTTAATATCAAAAAGTGACTTAGTCATTACGTAAAACATGTCCCGAGCTAAGATTACAATAAGTCCTATTACAAGTTCTACATCTATTAGATCATAGCCAAATCTATCTTCTATGCGCGGAAGAGGAAGATCCTGCAGTCTTGTTCTTGTTAGATGAATGCATCAGATGAGAATGCCTCGGAAGAGATTCCTTGTTAAGATTTGTCATTCTGTGTGCATCTTTAGCTATTTACTTGCCCTTTGCTATCTGACTTTGAACAATTTGATCAAGATAAGCATAACAGGCATCGAGTGTAGCTTGAAGTTCTCTTGTTGGCTAATTATTGCTGAGGAAATCTCTTGCTCCAATTGTTCCTTGCCTTTTGTTCAGAGGAAGTCTTGGTTATTTAGCTCGTTGAGAAGATGATGGCAGCGTGAGAGATGAATTATCTCGTCAAAGCCTTAACTGAAAAAACTATTGAAAACACTAAAGAAGACCACAGATGTCAATTACTATCAATGCAATCTTTAGCTGAGCCTCAATGTCAAGAAGCTTGGGACCAAAGGATTCAATACTCTTGGAAGTGTAATTGATGTCTTATCCATCCAGCTCTCCCATTCTGAGTAGCGTGTTCACCTTCTTCGTCAGATCTTCCATCTTATTTTTAATGACTTTCAGCTTCTTGTGGAGTGACATTCTGATCTCAAGGAAGAGGGATTCAGTTGGAGGCACACTTGGCATAGGCATGTCAATAAATATTTTAACCATCACAGAAACCAAAAACTTCTATGAAGAAGCTACTCTGTCTGTGATATGAACATTGACTTCTCGCTGAATGGTGTCCATCTTAGTATGGAGAGGGTCAAGATTAATAATAGGGGCCTTGTCCAGCTTCTTAGATATATCCTTTAAGAGCTTGAGGACTTCATCCTGCTTATTATCATGCACAAGAAAGAACTGGGACTCAGATTCCACTGGCTTCGCTATGCTGTGGCTCACTTCCTTTGTAGATGCTACCTCCTTCGAGACATCCTTGATCTTGTGATCGGTTAGCCTCTTTATTTTGGCCTGCTCCTTTCTGAGCTCATGGATCTATGTCACTTGAGTAGCCATATTGGTACTCAAGAGACTCAACTTCTCAGTAGCAGTATCTACACCACCATTTATCTTTCCTATAATAGCATTTGCTATCATAGTAGATGTGGGGATAGATATAGTAGCTGCCCCAAGCTGGGTTGCAGAGTCCATTAACCCATGAAGGATTAAGACCATCTTATCTACCAGGCTTTTAGCACTCTCTTTTTCCAAATGATTTTGAATAGCCAATAAGTTACCTTGGATCCTCTCAAACTCCTCGAAGTATAGAGAGTCACTAGGAACACTTGTGTGCTGTTCAAATTCAGGCAAATTCACCTTAGGCCTGGATAATAAGTCCGTCAATTCTTAAGTGAGTAGCAATTTGCCTACTTCTCCATCTAACTCAGCATCAGTCTTAAGCGAAGGAAATTGCTTTCTTGCTAACTCATGGATCTATGCCAGGAAAGATGTATCGGTCATTGATGGCTTCCTATAGGATTCAGGTGCTTCATTGGCTTTAAAATTTACCTCAGCACTCTGAACACTTGATTTCCTACTGAGCAGAGTTATCAGCATTAGGAACTTCCCTAACTAGAGGGGTTAAGGGGGTTGTGAATGGGTTTGAAGAAACGGTAGGTTTAGGAGCATCTATAGATGAAGGAATTGGTTTGAGCGGAATAGAAAGTACAATCGTTCGAGAAGAATTTGGTATTGGTTGAGAATTTAGAAGAGAAGAAGGAAAAGAATCTTGATTGTTAGTGGGTGAAGAAATATAAATTGGGGAATGTACAGAGGTAGAAGAAGAAGGTGAGATATTTTTCTATGTTTCAGGATCTACAAGAGTAGAACCTAAGGGAATAGAAGAATCTACAACAGAAGGGTTTGAAGGATTTACAGGAGAAGAAGAGGGGGTTGGAATTTTAGGAACCTCTATGTTAGCTGATTGACCCAAGGATGGGTCAGCTTGTGGTGCTCATGCTAAGGAGCAGATTCCTCAACATGAGTGAATTTGGGAATGGGGGATGCTGGGTTCCTGAGGATCAGACTTCTTAGAAATTTGGATAAATGTTTCTTCAGCATCCTCATCGCTGCTCACCACCTACACATTTTTCTACAATGGCCTTGTGGTGGCAGAACACTTCCGCTGAGTGCCCTTGAGTTTTTCAAAGATATGTTAAATGTCCTCAGTAGCGTTGGACACATCCTGGCCCTCTTCCTTAGACTTCTTAGCCTCGCCCTACTCCTAAGTATCATTTGAGAATACCATTTTGTGCTTTCTTTGGCATAGGGACTCATTTTCCTCAGCCTCTATTTCCTTCTCTTCAGCTTACTGCTCAGCTTATAGATTAGCCTTCACCTCCTTTTATGTGTGGGTTTTGCTTGCATCTTCCTTCTATGATGCTGAGCAAGAGCTTCATTGGACTTGGTTGGGCTCTTCTCATTAGCTTTAGAGGAAGCAGCCTTCTGAGTTGCGGAGTAGGTGGCAGGGATCTTTTACAATATGCTTGAGATTAGAACTTCATCAAAGTCATTACCCTTTTCAAAGTCCACCACAAAAGGATCCTCTTCCTCCTTACTTATGTCCACAAGAAATATTAGTACGCACTTTAGCTTTCACTTTTGTTGTGCCTTGGTGTACCTAGCATGAACCTGATTGTAAGCCAATTTACTGAAGTACTGTTGAGTTACCGGACTCCCCCAAAACTCACCCAAATTGACTTTCACTACCCTCATAATCTCGGTTATGAGGTAACCATAGTGGTAGACGGTAGTAACTTTGGTTAAGTGATGAAGGGTCATCACAGGCCAATTTAGTTTCTTACCTTCTATCATATGGTAGACCACATAACACTCGAAATAGGTACAGCTAGTCAATGAGCCAGTATTGGGTAGCAGCAGCTTCACCACTAGCTCATGGCACATCCTTGCCATCCATGACATCCCACTGGTAGCTATCTCCCCCGAAATATAGTTGGTAGGGAGTTCCCAATCTTCAGGAATGATTACAGCATCTTCATCCCTGGACCTTCTAAGCTGAGTGCCTGAATTAGGCATATTCAGAATGCTCCCAATCAACCTAGAGCAAATCAGCATCGTCTTACCCGTACAGTCTATCATCAGTACATCATTAAAGCCCTTTATAGCATAGAGATGGGTGTAGAAAGCTCTAATGAGGCCTAAGATAGTAGGGCCTTCCATCTTCAGAAAAGAACTCAGATGTTGTTGCTTTGTAACTCTATGCATTATCTTGTTAAGCAATAAAACCTTCATAGTTCACGTTATAGACTGGACCAAAATCCAAGTTATCCTCCTAATCAATCTTTGCGAGATGGGTTCCTGCTTCAAGTGTTAACTTCTCCATCTTTCCCTGATTATTCACCACTATCTTCATTGCTATGGTACTGTTGATTCTGAAGGTTAACTTGGTTTTCACCATTTGAGTAAGGTTCAGAGAATTTTGAAAGAAGAAAAGATTTAGGGTTCAAAAGCTCTGAGATTTCAAGTTTATAGAAAGCAAGTGAACCTCTTTCTTCAACTGTTCAACTTTTATAGATGATTTCATCTCTCATGGATACGTGTTTCAATCTCAACTGAAGATGAAAAATGGACGCTAAGATTGACACCTAATATAACCACCTCAATAAAACGGTTCCATTTCAATCGTGCATCTTTTTGAAAACATAGAGATTTGAATTTTAACCACAAACAGTAACTCATGTTGTTACTTGAAATATTTTACGGTGTTATCCACGTGTCCGCTCAAGCTTGATCTCTAACACTTAGCCAAAATTTTGAGAATTTCATTCTTCTTCCTCATCATGGATTTACCATACCAATCAATTGCCTCAGTATATAGAATTGTTCCTTTGATAATTATTTGGTGAAGATATCAGCACACTGTTCCTTCGATGGAACATATTCAGCTTGACATCTCCTCATAGCACATGATCTCTAATGAAGTGATGCCTGATGTTGACATAATTCATTCTCCCATGCTGAACTGGATTCTTGGATAAGTCAATTGCACTCTTGTTATCACACATAACTTTGAGACAATTAGACTTGATGCCATAATCTTCCAGTTACTACTTTATCCAAAGCAATTGTGCTATGCAACTTCCTACTGCCATGTACTTAGCTTCAGCTGTACTTAGCATGATAGAAGTTTGCTTCTTACTGTACCAAGAGATAAGATACTCTCCAAGGAAATGACATCCTCTTGTTATACTCTTCATGTCGAGTTTATCTCTTCCATAATCAGCATCTGTGAAACCCCTATGAGTGAAATCCGAGCTGTTGGGATACCATAGACCTGCTTTAATTGAGGTTTGCAAGTACCTGAGAATCCTCTTCATAACTGCTAGATGAGATTCTCTAGGATCAGCTCGATAATGAGCATAGTAGAACACATCACACTATATGTTTGGCCTACTAGCAGTGAGATAAAGAAGAGAACCAATAATTCCTCTATAGAACTTGTTGTCTACTAGTTTACCAGCTTCTTCTTTACTCAAGATAGTATCTATAACCATAGGAGTTGACATTGGCTTTGAATGTTCCATGTTAAATTTCTTCAGGACTTCTTTTGCATACTTGTATTGGTTTATGAAAATTCCATCCTTAGTTTGCTTGATTTGAAGACCAAGAAAGAAATTGAGCTCTCCCATCATATAAATTTCGAAATCGCTCTTCATCTGCTTGTTGAATTCCTTGCACAGCTTCTCATCAGTTACTCCAAATATAATATCATCAATGTATATTTGGACTAGCAACACATCTTCTTTCCTTCGCCTGATAAACAGAGTTGTATTTGCTTTCCCTCTTTCATAACTTTGCTGATCAAGAAATTTATCAACCTCTCATACCAAGCTCTTAGAGCTTGCTTCAATCCATAAAGAGTTTTCTTTAGTTTGAAGACATGCTCAGGATTCTTTGCATCTTCAAGCTTGGAGGTTGGCGAACATAGACTTCTTCTTGAATGAATCCATTTAGAAAAGTGCTTTTAACATCCATTTGAAATAATTTGAAGTTCATATGAGATGCGAAAGCACAAAGGATTCGAATGGCTTCAAGCTGGGCTACTGGAGCATAGGATTTATCATTGTCAATTTCTTCTTGCTGATTGTAGCCTTTAGTAACAAGCCTAACCTTGTTCCTGATAACACCGCCATCTTCAACTAGCTTGTTCTTGAAAACCCATTTGGTGCTAATAATTGATTTCCCTTTAGGCTTAGGAACTAGATCCCAAACATCATTGCTCTTGAACTGATCTAATGAGAGGAACTGGTTTCATCTCCCGTTATATACCTTGAGCATCCACTATCCAAATACCACATTCAAGAATCATCAGTGAATCTAAGGCTTACTTGCAAAATAATCATGTTTTCTTATGTACCCATGCTTTCATGATGGGTCCTCCTTTGTTAGCAGTGCTTAGGTTTGACCAATCATACTTGTCATAATAACCATTTTTATACTGATAAAGAACTGTGGAATGTCCAGCTTTCCCAGAAAAACCACACACCGTTTTTAGTTTGGGCTGGCTTGCTTTCTTCTATTTAGAGGAATTTTTCCTCTTAGAATTACGAGTTTGGTTACTGTGAGTTTGATTGTTGGCTGAGGAGGAACCTCTTTCTTCTTTAAAGCCGTTATCTCAGCAGTCAACTCATCTATTTTCTTAGTGAGCTTGCTGATAGCACATTCTTGATACTCAGCTTTTTCTTGAAGAAAGCGGATATCAAGCGATAAGGATGCATTAGTGTCTTCCAGATCATCACTTCTCCTCACTACCTCTTTGATGTTCTTCATTGATTTATTAGTCAGTTTCATAACATCAAAGAGAACCTGGGCAAATTCATCAATGGAAAAAGGAGGTTCGAAATGTTCCTCAATTTGAGGAGCTTTTCCTTTATCACGTTCAGCTTCAGAGTTGACAGTAGTATGATCTCTACCGGAGGTAGATGCTGAGCCTTCGCCTCTTTTTTCTATAGCCATCAAGCAGAGGTTAGCAGAATCAGTAGCTTCTTCATCAGATGATGAAGATTCTTCTGAGTCACTCAAAGTGGCAGCAAGTACCTCATTTTTCTTGGAGAACCTCTTCTTGAACCTATCCTTCTGCGCCTTTAGACTGCTTGACTGGATGTGGCCTTTCTATCCATACCCGAAGCACTTGATATCTTTATTGTGCTCCTTCTTCGGTCTTTCCTCAGCTCCACGCCGGTGCTGAGTTGACTTGATTTGAGCGAGAAACTTCTTCTTGCTATTGAACTTCCCATCTTTCTTAATGAAGCGTTTGAAATTCCTAGTCAGAAAGGCCATTTACTCATCAGAGTTGAAGCTAGTGGACTCATCAGATGAATCTACTTGAAGGATAATGGCTTTGCCCTCCTTGCCCAAATTCCTCTTGGAGTCATCTGAGTATTTCCTTAGAGACATCTCATGAGTTAGCAAGGTGGCTATAAGCTCATCATAGCTGTAGGTTTTAAAATCATGAGCCTCCTCGATAGCGTTCTTCTTGGAATCCCACTCTACTATAAGAGTGCAGAGAATCTTCTTCACGAGCTCCTCCTCCTTAAACTCCTTTTCAAGCCTCTTCAGTTCATTAAGAATGTTAATGAACCTGGTATTCATTTTTAGAATACCCTCTCTTGCACCCATCAACAACATCTCATACTCTCTCAACATGAGATTGATATTTAAATCCTCGACCTTGTCCATCCCCTCATAGGCAATCTCTAGTTTCTTCGAGATCTCCTGTGCTAATTCACATCCTGAGACCCTATTGAACTCAGTAAGATCGCATAGTATAAGTAATTAATCACTACGCAATTCTCTTTGAGAAGCCTCAGATATGTACCATCATAGTCCTCTAGATTTACTAGTATGCGCACACCGTTCCTCACAATAGCAGGAACTTTGGGACTAAGCTCAATTGCGTGCTAGGCCTGCATGCTTTGTAACTAGATAAAATTTTTCATTCTACTTTTCCAGAAAGTATAATGATTACCATCAAATAGAGGTGGTCTAGTAATAGACATTCCTTCTTTAAGGAGAACTGCCTCACTAGAGCCGGAAGCATAATTATTGTAAGCCATTTTTGTATCTCACTCAAAGATGATTAGTCCAAAAGTTGAGTAACTGGTCTAATACCACTTATTGGTCCGTAAATAGGCTATAAACAATAGCAAAGGGGGGTGAACTGCTCAGCTTTTATGTTTTTCAAAAATTATTCACCAAGTTCAGTTTTTATATGCGTGCTGAGTATGTTATATAAAACTTATAAACTGCTCAGCCTTGTTGGTATAGTTTATCTTCAATCTTTAGGTGAGTAAGGCTACTCAATGTAGAATGAGATGAATGAGTGAATCACTAATAAGGCTGATTGCTTAGAGTTAGAACGTCAACACTTGAGATTTTATCCTTATTCGGCCCCTAGCCTACCTCCAATCCCTGGATACAGTCTCCGAGATTTAATCTACTAGTTATTAATTCCTTCAATAGGTGAAGAAGCCTTTACAATGGGTAGAAACGATTACAGAAAATACATTACTTTCTAACTACCGCTCAACTCAGTTTGGGTACCCTTCCCAAACTGATACTTAGATTAATATAAGAAAGCAAACTGAATTCAACTTATAGAAACGTTGATTCCTTACAATGTTAATCTAAGCTATTTCTCCCTATTACAAACAAATAAGGACTTTGGGTGTTTGCTGATTGCTTACAATAGAATTTCATTGGAAGATAGAGTAAATTTCACAGTGTTTTAGCTCTTGAGAAATTCAAGATGATTCACCAAGTTTAAACGTCTGCTTAAGTCTTCTATTTATACTTTAAAGCTCTAAGAAGTAGCCATTGCAAACTTTACGAGATCGCTGATCTTCAATTTCTCATCTCTTTTAATCTTTCAAATCTTCCCATTAGAGATAGATTCTAGGAAATTTAGAGATAAGAATTTGAACATTGAGGTGTGATGAAATTCCATTAATAAATTCTTGTTTATCTTCAAGCAATCTAGATTTGAGAGAGGCATGATATATTGCAATGTGGAGTCTTCCCGTTGGATGACCTTACTAACGTTAGTAGAATCGCGCGGAAATGCTTGAGATGTGGCGCATAACAAAAATTCCTTTTACTTAGACTGTAGTGGGGAATGTTTGACAGCCATACTGACATTTTTGACATTGTTAGGACCACATGAATCTTTCTTAATTTGTGTGCCTTTTTATCCTGAAATGCACTAAAAAAATATTCCTTTCCATCACAGACAGCATTAATAGCACATGTGTTATTAAGTCTCCACGTGTCAAAAAGAACGTGCATTTAATTACATAAATGCAGGAACTCAGCATGAGCTGAATAACGTAATCCTAAACTATGTAGTACTCAGCATAGACTCAGCTTTTCTTACTCTAAGTCATAACTTAATTAATCATCCAACAACACTGAGTTATCCTCCGTTGAATAAACTCAAGTTAGCTTTATTAATTAAGAGTCTACTTAGAATTCAATTGAATTCACTATCCTACTGAGCTTGCTATTTCCAAAACTACTCAGTACTGTGAAGTACTATTATCATGGGTTCTACAGTATATATGATTTAGAGATAACAAATTACTTAGGATAGTGAAATTAATTAGGTAATGATAAGTGTATAATTACACTTATTATCATATCAATTTCACACATTAAACACTATATTTTAAGTCATTTTTATACTTCATATAAAAGATTTCACGTGGTATGTAGTTGTTTTTTATGTAAATGCAGATACTAGGTAAATATTGGGAGTAAAATGATCTAAACTGGAATTCTATGAAAAAAGAGTGAAAAAAGGTGCAAAACGATGTGTGGAACTTAAAGATTTGGCTTAGGATCGAAGCTGTCAAAGATCAGTGAAGTTGCAAGGAGAATTCTGAAGAAAACTACAATTCACGATCATGACCTGTTCTTCTTTAGAATAGAAATCTGCCAATCATTAACAGTCGTGACATGTATATCGCGGTCACAATTTAGACGGTTTTCTAGTTTATCTTCTTAACTACCAATCGCCAGATAAGCATGATCAACCACCATTAATCGCCATCAAATACCAACGAAAAGACACTTAACAGAAGTTAACCAATCATGAAAAGGTGCCTGTCCATTATGGATTTGATTGAAGCTTCTCAGCCAATCACAATGAAGTGATGCAATCATTCACCAATGAACGCGACTCTTCATGTGGATAGATGCAACCATTCAAACTCTATAAATAGGGCTCCAAACTTCAAAAATTTCATGCATTACAGTGCACTGGATGTGGCAAGAAGACTAGGGTTAGATATAGTGTGTGTATAGATAGAGAATTCGCTATGTTCATAAGTGTTAGCGAGAAAATGTTTAAGTGATTCAAATCTTTTTTTCAATCACAAGATTTCCCTATATTCTCGAGCGATTAATATATAAGTCTACTTACAAATCACTTATCAATAAAAGTTTTCCTTCTTCAATATTCGTTTGTTCGATATTCGCAAAGAATGGCATCCTAGCGGAGGTTTTGTATGGGTCGAGACCAAATTCAAAGAAGACGCAGGAACTGAAGGAATTGATAACTCCCATTAAAGAGTGGATACGGTTTGATCAACTTTAGCTTTCACTTGCATACCTTACAACTTTTTGCTTTGCTTTCTACTTATACTTTCTATTTCAAAGTTTATGATATGTCTATGTGTCATAATGTGTATTTCATGTTAAGTATTTTATATTAATTAAGTTATATGCATTGGAGTTAATTTTAAGAGTAGTTTCAGGGTTAACATTATCGTGTATAATCACTGGATCTGTGATATAACGCTGTTTAGTAAGCCAACATTTTTGGAATGGTAACTTGCTAAAGGTGGCTATGTGAGAGTGACCCGTACTAAGCATAGTATTTATGTTTTCCAGGTTTATATAATTATCTTAATTCGTTTGCGCTAGGTTTAGAAAAGTCATTTCATGTGTTGCTCTACGGCGAATAATTGAACATCTGAATGTTTTGAACTGAGTCTGTTAGATTAATATAGTGAATTGTAACATCTTGGTTGAACTTGCATGTTTTCTTTGCTATCCTTATTTCGTAGGGAAAATCTATATATTTAGATTCTCTAATCTTTCATATCTATATTAACTCATTCTTCATTCTAACCCTCATATCCAATATTATCAATACATATTATTTTCTTTATCCTTTTTCCCTATTTGATCTTTATAGCTAGTCCTTCCCGGTGGTATCGATATCTTTTAAAAGTACATCGCAACTGTATACTTGCAGTTATCATCATTTTTCTATTTGATAAGAGGTACTGACAACACCTATACTTTACAAGAACAAGTTTTTGGCATCATTAATATATAGCCAAACTCTTCACGTAAAAGTTATTAAACTTATCAATAGAAAAGTGGCGAACAAGTTTTTTGCGCCGTGGCCAGGGAAGGCAAGTGCGTTCTAGAGATTGAAATTTTTGGGGAAGATAATTGTATTCTAGAGATTTAATTTTTGGAGAACAGGCAATTATATTTTATATATTATTTATTTTTATATATTTTATTATTTATATTTTCTTGTTATTAACATATTTTTCTTGCTTATTCATTGAGTTTTCTTTCTAGCGTGTGCATGCCAAGTACGCGTAGTTCGGGAGAATGTTTGGCATCTTTCAAATCAGAAATAGAACTATTTAGTAAGACAAGAAGGAAGTATGGCTAACAATCAATACCAAGATGAAAATCCAAATCATAACTAGGATCAACCTCAACCAAGGCTTATGGATTATGTTATTCCGACCATCAATGGTACTAATCAAGGAATTGCTAGACCATCAATTGATACGAATCATTTTGAAATAAAACCAGCATTACTTCAAATGATTAGCAACAATGCACAATATTATGGTCTACCTAATAAAAATCCGAATTCTCACATTGCAAACTTTTTAGAAGTCTGTGATACTTTCAGAATGTCCAATGTTCCTGAGGAAGTAGTTAAAATACACTTATTCCCATTTACACTCCGTGATAAAGTGAAAGTTTGGTTGAATTCATTACCCCCAAATTCAATCACTACCTGGAACCAATTAGCCCAAGCTTTTCTGACTAAACATTTCCCTTTAGTAAAAACCACAAAACTCATTAAAGAAACCACAAAGCTAGTGAATCCTTATACGAAGCCTGGGAATGTTATAAGGAACTTCAACGAGTCTACCCTCATCATGGTTTACCTTAGAATGTTATTCTGTAAATTTTCTACAATGGAATAAATCATGCAACAAGAGGAGCAATTGATGTTATGGCTGCAACAAGAGAAGCTTTTGAACTTTTGGAAGATATGGTAAGCAACAATAGTATGTGGCTAGTGGAAAGAGCATAAGTAAGTATTACTAATCCTACTCATTCACATGCTGCATCTACATATTCTAGCTCAGTTAAAAAGGTCAATGAATTAGATTTTATTTCTATTATGCAAGCACAAATATCTGCTTTATCTAACAAGATAGATAATATGCATGTAAGTAAAAACAACCCTTTGACATGTCAAAATTGTGGTCAAATTGGACACACTGCTTTTGAGTGTAACTTTAACCCATGTGTAGGGGAGAAATTAAGTTATGTCCAAAGTCAAGGGAATTCGTATAACAACAATGGAAATAGCTATAGAAATTATAATTGGAAGTATGGTGATAACTAGCAAAAGAATTAGCAAAGTACTGATAGAATAGGGTAGTTAACAAGTAAGATAGACAAGTTTCTAAAGGGAGTTTGTAATAAGCAATTAGAGTAGGAAGAACGTTACAAAAAGTTAGAGAATAAGATGGATCAAATGTTTAAAAACCAATCATCTTCAATTCACAATTTGGAAATACAAAGTGGTCAATCAGTGAATGCTATTCCATCTAGAGGAAAAGGTCATTTACCTAGTAACATAAAAGAAAATCCTAAGGAAAATGTGCATGCGATAGCCCTTCGTAGTGGCAAATTACTAGATAAACCAAATCCTTTGGGTATGATTGCTAATGATGTTGTTGAAGTACTGGATGAATATCTGAGTAAATCTGATAACAGTGCAGGAGCAGATGAACAACCTAATCCGGAAAGGTTAATCCCCCTCAGCCACCATTTCCACAAAGAATGAAGAAGAAAAATGAGGATAAGCAATTCATCCAATTCATCAACAAACTCAAAAGTTCTGGAAATAAATATCTCATTTATTGAAGCCATAACTCAAATTCCTAACTACAATAATTTTATTAAGGAACTTTTATCTAGAAAACATAGTTTAGAGGGAATATCAAAAGTATCTTTAACTAAAGATTGTAGTAAAATAATAACTGCTCAATACCCACTAAACTAAAAGATCCAAGAAGTTTCATAATTCCGTGTAAACTTGGAAACATTTCTTTTCCAAAATGTTTATGTGATCTTGGGGCTAGTTTAAATCTTATGCCTTTATCAATCTTCAAGGAGTTAAAGCTTAATGATGAAGTTAAAAGGATAAATATGGTCTTGCAATTAGCCGACCAGTCTATTAAACGTCCTTATGGCATAATAGAAGATGTACTAGTTAAAGTGGATAAATTTGTTTTCCAGACTGACTTTGTTATGCTAGATTTTGCATATGATGAAAAGTGTCCTATAATTTTAGGAAGACCTTTTATGCATACTAGCAAAGCATTAATAGATGTTTCGGAAGACAAAATAAAGTTAAGAATAGGTGACGATACTGTTGAATTTAACATGGGAAAAGCTGATAAATATCCTATGGATGAAGATATTTGCATGAAACATGGCTTGATTGATGCTTGCATCCAAGAAGTTGTTAAGCTAGATTTCATCCATGAATATGAAGTCAAGGGGTTGAAAAACTCCTTCGATCCTTATATCTCTTATGTTTTCCTACAAATATATATGTATAATATAATATAGTAGTATTATTTTATTTTGTGTATATTTTCAAGTTAGTGTGTTTTCAAAAATATTAGAAAAGAACAAAAACTTTTGGATTTTGGCATATCACGACCGCGACATGTATCGTGCTCATGATCATTTGATATGAACTTTTTGTTTTTGAGTAAGAGAAAGTCACGATCGCGATTTACTCTCACGATCGCGACCTGTGTGATCTGCACAGCAGTTGTTGCTATAACAGCTATATTTTAACAATTATATTTAGAATATATCCATTGGAAAGGTAATGATTATCCTTATTTCCTTATAAATAACCTCTTTTCATGTTTTGTTTTCACAAAAACTCTTATTCTTAATCTCAAACTTTTGCAAAAAAAATTCAAGTTTTCTCTGTTTTTCAAAAAATCAAGCACTACTTGATTTCAATGGCTCTTAAGAAGTCTACAGCAACCAAAGGGAAGAACAAGTTGGTCAACCAACCAAATAACCCTTTCCAATTTATAGTGATGAGGAAGTGGAAAGATGTTTTAGAATCAAGAACTTCAATTTTCACGGTACGTTTTCTACGATCCTACTTTTGCTATTGATGCTAGAATTCAAGCAAAGGTAGAGGAGTATTTCTCGCTATTTGGATTGGAAAAGTTTGAGAAAATGTGATTTCCTTTTATCGAAGAATGGGTCCTTGAATTCTTGGTTACTGTTACTGATGATGGGAATGTCTTGAAGAAGAAATTAAGGAATGAAGGAGAAGAATTTAAGTTTACAATGATGAACTTAATCAAGTGGTTTGGTTTGGGAGAGAATTTTAATGAAATTGAAAAGGATGAAGATTAGGAGTTAACAGATATTGGGACAGAATTGACAGGATTGGATCGTTATGATGTCATAAATTCATCCAACAAGAACATTCGAAGCCATAGTCTTCTGTTCTACGCAAGTTTATGTCTCAAAGTCGTTTCTTTTGACATGAAATAACTAAAGTGTCAATGAAGGACTTGGAAACATTGTAGTTCGCAATTTCGCAGTTTCAACCAAAGTTTCCGATGTTAATTTTGAAATCCATTGCTAGTCTGGCTACACATAAAATGGCTAGAGTTGGAGGTGTAAATACGATTTGTGGAATAATTTTGGGAGCGTAAAATCAATTACCATACCAATATAATCCAAGCGAGAAATTTAATTTCATGGGAGGAGTGTATATGAAGAGAGCAGGATTAGTAAAAGAAAAGGTAGGAAAGTTTACGTTCTTACCATATGAAGTAAGGGTGAGAAAGCTTAGACCGACGCAAGAGTCTACTACTCGAGAAAACCAACCAGACGATGAGGATGCTGAGGAACTTCAATTCGAGAGTTGTAATTAAAGATAAGCCTCGGGAAGTACGAGTGATACTTGGAGAGCAAAGTTTGTAAGAGATATTGACCAAGCATGCCTAGACATTGCCTCCATACAGCAAGATGTTCGTCAACTGACAAAATCAAACATTTCATTGAACCAGAAGCTGAATACATACATCAGAATGCAAATTTTGGAAATATCTCCAAGTCCACCAAATTCATGTTTTGAGGAGTAAAACGGGTTCAATTTCTTTTCTTTATTTTATTATTTTATTTTAGTTGTGTATTTAAAATTTGATTTTTATAATGTCTCACAATGAGGACATTTTGTTCTTTTGTGTGGGGGGAGATTTGTCAAAATCCCGTAAAATCCAAAATAATAAAATAAAATAAAATAATCGAAGAATTTGAAAATTTTTCTTGATATTTTTGTTAATTATACATTATCATTTCTTATACTTTACTAAAATTTATCCAAGGCTATTGTGAGTGTTAGGTATTTACAAGTTTGATGTTAGTGCACAACATTTATCAATTTGGCAAGGATGAGTGGTGAGTAACAATCGAAAGCAGCATTCCAAGTAAGTTTCAATATATATTTCGATGCAACATGAATTAGTATAAGTTATATAGTTTTAGTTTAATGCTTTCGATAAGTTTAAGTGGAGTAATATCTAATGGTATTCTTACTATGAGTTTTATATGCAAAATCTCGAATAAGTTCTATAAGTATTAAGTGTGTTTAAAGTGTTAGGAAACTATTGCCATAATACTTAAAAATTGATCAATAAAGGATAAGGGTATTAAAGAAAAATCAAAAGAAAGAGAGGATAACCAATGAGTTATGCAAAAGGTGAAGAATGGTACGGAGCAGAAACTGCAACCATTCATTGAGTGAACAAAAAGAAAATAAAGCATAGCACGAAAAATGGGTGCAAAGTACAAAGTACTTCAAAACATATGCTTAAAAAATGAGAGAGTGTACACTGAAAAAAAAGGGAGAGTGGTATGGAGCATAAAATGTAACCACTGAGAGTGTTTTAGCATCCTAAGTTACCTAAAAATGCCTTGAGAGAAATTAATCAAAGTGTGCTTTCTATGTCCTTTATACTTTATACTAAGCTTAAGAGAAGGTAATATTCGAGTATGCATGTAACGCTTATATGAAGATGCGATTCGGTTGACTCTCCATTAAGAACAAAGGTATGTAACTAAACTATATAAATTGCACATTACTAATTTGTGGGAAATTTGGAACATCTTCTTGAAATCTTTTGCAACATCGATTGGGGTACTCACTGCAATAGTCTTTCACCAAATGAGGTACGAACTTGTTTACCAATTTATACACTTCTGTTGAATTTACCTTCAGGACAAGGCAAAAGTTAAGTGTGGGGGTATGATAAGTGTATAATTACACTTATTATCATATTAATTTTACACATTAAATACTATAGTTTAAGTCATTTTTATACTTCATATAAAAGATTTCATGTGGTATGTAATTATTTTTTATGCAAATGCAGATACTAGGTAAATCTTAGGAGTAAAATGATCTAAAGTGGAATTCAATGAAAAACGAGTGAAAAAAGGTGCAAAAAGATGCGTGGAACTTAAAGATTTGGCTTAGGATCAAAGCTGTCAAAGATCGATGAAGTTGCAAGGAGAATTCTGAAGAAAAATGCAATTCACGATCACAACAACCATTCGTGGTCTCGACCTGTTCTTCTTCAGAACAGAAATCTACGTATATCGCGGTCATGATTTGGATGGTTTTCTGGTTTTATCTTCTTAACTACCAACCGCCAGATAAGCATGATCAACCACCATCAACCATCATCAACTACCAATGAAAAGACATTTATCAGAAGTCAACCAATCATAAAAAGGTGCCTCTCCATTGTGGATTAGATTGAAGCTTCTCAACCAATCACAATGAAGTGATGCAATCATTCACCAATGGACGCGACTCTTCATTTGGATAGATGCAACCCTTTGAACTCTATAATTAGGGCTCCAAACTTCACAAATTTCATGCATCACAGTGCAGTAAATGTGGCAAGAAGACCAGGGTTAGATATAGTGTGTGTATAGATAGAGAATTTGATACGTTCATAAGTGTTAGCGAGAAAATTTTTAAGTGATTCGAATCTTTGTTTCAATCACTAGATTTCTCTATATTCTCGAGCGATTGTTGTATAAGTGTACTTGCAAATCACTTATCAATAATAGTTTTCGTTCTTCAATATTCGTTTATTCGATATTCACAAATAATAGCATCTTAGCGGAGGTTCTGTATGGGCCAAGACTGAATTCAAAGCAGACACAGGAATTGCGAGAATTGATGACTCCCATTAATGAGTGGATACGATTTGATCAACTTTGGCTTTCACTTGCATACCTTACAACTTTGCTTTGCTTTCTACTTATACTTTCTATTTCAAAGTTTATGATATGTCTATCTGTCATAATGCGTATTTTGTGTTAAGTCTTTTATGTTAATCAAGTTATATGCATTGGAGTTAATTTTAAGAGTAGTTTCGGGTTTAACAATATCATGTATAATCACTAGATCTGTGATATAACACTGTTTAGTGAGCCAACATTTTTGGAATGGTAACTTGCTAAATGTGGCTATGTGAGAGCGACCCATACTAAGTATAGTATTGATGTTGTCCAGGTTTATATAATTGTCTTAATTCATTTGCGCTAGGTTTAGAAAAGTCATTTCTTGTGTTGCTCTGTGGTGAATAATTGAACATCTGAGTGTTTTGAACCGAGTCTGTTAGATTAATTAAGTGAATTGTAACATCTTTGTTGAACTTGCATGTTTTCTTTGCTATCCTTATTTCGTAGGGAAAATCTATATATTTAGATTCTCTAATCTTTCATATCTATATTAAATCATTCTTCATTCTAACCCTCATATCCAAAATTATCAATACATATTATTTTCTTTATCCTTTTTCCTTATTAAAGCTAGTCCTTCCCTGTGGGATCGATATCTTTTAAAATTACATCGCAACTGTATACTTAAAATTATCATCATTTTTCTATTTGATAAGGGGTACTGACAACACCTATACTTTACGCGAACAAGTTTTTGGCATCATTAATATATAGCCAAACTCTTTGCATAAAAGTTATTAGACTTATCAGTAGAAAAGTGGTGAACTGGTAATAAGTATACACTTAATTAATTAGCTTGCTTGAGGTTGTTTTGTTGTAAAACAACATAGCTTGACATAGGCTTAGTTAAGTTATCGCTTGGAGTAGCAAAGGTTGTTAAGCTGAGTAACTTTTGTTACATTTTTTATGCAATGTACTCACCACAAGCTGAGTACCTCTATCTATTTATTCTCAGCATAAGTTGATTTTCTTACATGTTGCCCTACTACAACAGCGTGAATTCAGTTGATCCGCTTTAACCTTAATAATTGTGCAGAGGGGGATGAATGCAAATTTACTTGTTCTTTATAGATATAAAATTTAAGCCAACTTGTTTTACATGAGTGCTAAGTGACTTAAGCTGAGTGCATTTTTTAGTATAAAAGCTATAAACTACTCAACTTTGCTGACTTAATTTACCTTCAAGCTATGCTGAGTAATCTTACTCGACTCAGAATGGTTTTCAAGCAATTATAATAAATGAGAGATAATGTATGAGCATAAAGGTTGCCAAGTTGAGTAACTTTTGTTACATTGTTTATGGGATATAACTCAACATAAGTTGAGTACCTCTATCTATTTATTCTCTGCATAAGCTGAGGTCCTTACGTAATGCTTACCTACTGAAACACTGTGCATTCTAACATCTATGAAAGTAGAATATTCTTTATTGATGCTTTTCAGGTATTTGGCGCTTAAAACAAAAGAACAATTATGTGGTCCTCATAGCCAAAAGGTGTCAGCACGAAATGTTGGGATATCCTCACTAAAAGCCAAGTCAAAAAGGGTCCTTTAACATTCATTGTTTTGCAACATGGACACGTCATTTGCATTATTAGTAAAAGCATGCAATCATATATCAACATGTTACATCTCACGTGCCTTCTCTCAACTGCGTGGCTTAATGAAAATAGTATTTGATGAGAAATAGATTAATGGATTATTCTCACACCTCAACATTCAAAATCGCTATCTCTAAATGTCTTCAAATCTATTTCAAACAGATAGGTTTCTATGCTGTAAAGAGATGAGATTTTGAGAGCCAAGTCAAAATGAGAAGTTTGCAATGACTACTTCTAGAAATCTACATCTATAAATAACGCATGGAGCAGACGTTGATGAACCACCTTGAAATTCTAAAGATCTAAAACTTTTTTCAACCATACACAGTCTTCAAAATTTAGAATAAAATAATGTAAAGCAAACAACAATCTTGCAATTTATTTGTAATAGAGAGAAATAAGTTAGGCCTACATTATAGCTAAGTTGTTAATTTGTAAAAGAACCAACAAATTATAAGTTGAGTCTCCTCTAGGCAAAAATTTTATTCAAATCCGTGTGAGTTAGTTTGAGAAGGGTACTCAAATTGAGTTGAGTGGTAGTTAGCTTGGAAGGTACTTTTTGTAATTTTTTCTACCCACCATCAAAGGCTTCTCCACCTTGCTAAAGGAAATAACATTAGTGGATTAAAGCTCGGAAAAGGTATCTGGGGATTGGAGGTAGGCTAGGGGCCGAACTAGGACAAATCGAGGTGTATTCCTTAAACTTATCTTTTAATCTTTGACAGTTTACACTCATACATTATTTGTTTCTCTCTATTTTTATCTTCTTGAAAACCATCCTAAGTAGAGTAAGATTTTATTTGGCATGATTTGCGAACAAACCAAGGTCAGCTCAAGCTAAGTGGTTTGTGTTTTAGCTTGCATTTCACTCAACACGCTTAACTCATCATACAATAATTTAACTTGGCAAAAGATTTATAAATTCTTAAAAAAACAAGTTAAGAGCTTCTTAACTTTATATGATATTTGTTGGGTTTTGCATAAATTTATATATTGAAGAAATCAACTAAGACCACTAAGGATGGAGAAGCTGAGTATGACAAGTCCTAATTTAACGAAAAGCTCACTAAGTATGGGGGAGGTTATGCTGACTAAAGGAAATCCACTAAGAAGGGGGAGGTCATATCATCTAAGAGGTCTTATCACCAGTTGGCATGTAGCAACTTGTCAATGAAATTAATCCAATTTTGATTTGCAAGAAGGAGATTTTCATTCATATAACTGACTCCTTCAATGTTTGTCTTAACCATCGGTTACGAAACAGGTAACAAAGGGGGAGCAGGTGGTATAGGACACGTACAAAAACAACACAACAACAAAAGTCCCATAAACATAATGCTTGAAATCTTACTTGTAAGTGGATAACTTCCAGAGTAAAAATATTAAAGTACTAAGTGGCAGGATGTTATACCACACTTAGTAGAAGTAAAGCATGTGAGATACCTTAAATCTGGGCACCTTAACATGTTGGGATAAAGAAGGGAAACACCACAAACACTACCTAATCACCTAGTAAAGCTTGGGTTTTCATTATTATATTCTTTGTCACAACAATCTTGAATCTATTTACTTCATTGCAGCAACCTTGTCTATGTTTCTTTTATATTACACCAATATTTTACTTTTAAGTTTAACTATTTCCTTCATACATCCTTAAGTATTGAGACTCTTGTACCTACTAAATAGTCTATAAAATTAATTACTTTCCATTGCTCCTTGTGGGAATGATACTTGGTCTTGCCTCGTACTACTAATAACAACCTAATGCACTTGTTTGGTTCATTTGGGCATCAACTGCTTGGAAGGACTTTGTGAGTTGTACAAAGGTTTTCTGTACTTGTAAAGAAATTCATAAAGATGATAATATGATGAATTTTCAAAAGCAAGTATTAGTGATCTTAATTTTTTAATCACAAATGAAAGTATAAAATGTAATAAAACTTGCTTAGAGTCTTCAATTTCGCTTCTTGGTTTTGAATACGCAGAAAAGTTACATCTTGAAAAGCACATTTTCAATTGGGAAGTGGCAATGATTTAAGAACATTATCATGGAAAAAATTGATAATGTGTTTTCATATCTAGATCGATATTCATTTTCAAGACCATTGATAAGTATTCCCGAATTTAAATAATTGGTTCCAAAAATAAATGGTCTCTACTAGGGTTTCGAACCCTAACTTGGTCGAAAGGAGTTTCTCGCAACCTCTCCCCCCTCGGTCGGGCAAGGATGGTGATCAAGTTGTGGGTTCCGGTGAACTGGATGATTAGATGGAGGCTGCAATTGAGCCTAACCGTAATTCCCCATGAAAGATTACATTTAAGGAGTCTCTTTTGAACTTAAAGAATGGAGGGGGTCTAGCAAGATTAACTTTTATTTTTTCCTTGAGGAGTCAGATATCTGTGTTGATAGACTAGCAAAGATCACCTCTATATCCTTTTCAAATAGAATCCATAATTTGATGGCTGAGAATATGAAGCTAACAATATTTGTTCAACTTCTAGGTAGGGCCATTAGGTTTCTCATGCTCAATACGCATCTCTTAAGTTTGTGGAGACTCAGTGGGGTGTTTTATATGGTTGATGTGGGGAATAACTACTTCATAATTCATTTTGGATGTGATGCGGACTACCAAAAGGTGATTTGGGGGGGCTTGGATGATTTTCGGACACTATATGGTAGTCTAACCATGGAATTTGGAATTTAATATACAGAAAGCTAAGGTGGAGTTAATTGTTGCTTGGATTCGGCTTTCGATTTTACCGGTTCATTACTATGTATCGAGTATTTTAAAGGTGATTGGTAGCATAATAGGGGCAGTGGTTAAGGTTGAAACATATTGGCATTATGCACAGATGGTGGTGAATATTGATTTGAGAAAGCTTCTTGTTTCGAAGATTGAGATTTAGGGGAAAGTTCAGCTGGTGGAATATGAAGGCCTCCCCTTAATTTGCTTTTCATTGTGGCATTCACGGCCATACGAGGGAGAATTATGAAAAGTTAATGAAGCTCTTGTGTGAAGGTGAAACTATTTTGCTAGCCTAGGATGGGATGAGGATTGGGGATGGCTCCTTACGAGTATGGACACAAGCAAGTCACCATAGTAACAAGAAAGCAGCTGTGACAAAGCATAAGGAGGATAATGTGGTTCTTAGAGGATAAAAGGGGGATAAGAGGGTGATGCGTGGGTAGAAGGGTTCTCGGCTCTAGGTTTTGGATGTGTTAAATATGGAGAATGGTGATTGGGGAGAGGAGGAACCTTGGGGTTTGGTAGCGAGCTTAGGAGGGGGATGTATCATGGAGGATGCGATTAGTTCAATGGTGGCTGAGGGGGTAAAGGTGGTAAATAAGGGGGTAGCTTGCATGGGTTTACATTAGAGGGGAATTGTGGGGTCCATTGTTACCAACACCAATTTATCATCTACTATTGATTTATGCATAGTCATGCATGGGGTTAATTCAGTAACTAAAGGGAGCGAGAAGGTGACCATTTTTTAGCAGTAAATTGTGGAGCATGATAGGAGGGGCACTATTACCAAGGGTGAGGATAATAAGGAAAATAAGATGCCGATTGATTTGGTGACCACCAAGACATTTAGTTTGAAGTTTGACTCACACATAGTTGCACCTTCGAAGCCGACTTGGATTTATTTGCAATAGAATAGTAGAATTGAGTTGAGTGTCTCCATTCAACAAGACAAGAAAAGCAAGGAGAAATTGGGAGTGATTATTGCGAAGAAAAATATAAATTTAAAAATTAACAAGAGTAGGATCAAGCTGAAGATGGTAGAGGAGGAGCAGTCCCTTTCCTACAAGTCTAGTGGTGGTGCGAGCGGGGTCTCTTTGGCTACTAATTATAGCCTCTAAAGAGGCCTAATTATCTTTGGGTGGTCAGAATTGGTGTGCTTTACTTTGTCTTGATTTATTTCTTATCAATTTGAAAGTTTTAATGTGGAACATTCAGGGCGCGTGTAATTTTGTTCTCGTTTTGAAGGAGTTAAATGCTAGATATAGACCGAATATTGTGGCTTGGGATTCGAAACTCGATATTGATGAATACGGGCATTCCTGATGAAGCTTGGTTTTGCTTTGATTTCTTAACCAGACTCCTTGTGGGAGAGAATTATATTGGGAATATATCTATGTAGTATTCCTGAGTGTGGTTATTCAGCCTGGTCGACAGATCTCCAAAACTTGGAGGGTGTTAGTGCAAGTCTGTGATGATGTGTTGATGGGTACCAAGTGGAGCATGGGCTTAAGGCTAGGCACTCTATTATGGTCATACGTGTGGCAAGTGATCTTGGGCCGCTTAAACTACTCACTATAGGGAGAAGGTTAGATCCTTTCTTAGTGGGGACTTAGTTGCTTGGCTAAGTGAAAACTTGTGGTTAAGGAACATGCATGGCTTTGATAATTGGGTTTTACTGTTGATAAGTGTATAATTCCACTTATTATCATATTAATTTTACACACTAAACACTATAATTTAAGACATTTTTATATTTCATATAAAAGATTTCACGTGGTATGTAGTTGTTTTTAATGCAAATGCAGATAGTAGGTAAATCTTGGGAGTAAAATGATCTAAAGTGGAATTCTATAAAAAAAAGAGTGAAAAGGTGCAAAAAGATGCGTGGAACTTAAATATTTGGCTTAGGATAAAAGCTGTCAAAGATCGGTGAAGTTACAAGGAGAATTCTAAAGAAAATGCAATTCACGATCGTGACAATAATTCGCGGTCACGACTTGTTCTTCTTCAAAATAGAAGTCTGCTAATCAAAGATTCACGGTCGTGACTTGTATATCGTAGTCGCGACTTTGATGGTTTTCTTGTTTAATCTTCTTAACTACCAACCGCTAGATAAGAATGATCAATCACCATCAACCGCCATCAACTAACAATGAATAGACACCTATCAGAAATCAACCAATCATGAAAATGTTCCTATCCATGGTGGATTAGATTGAAGCTTCACAACCAATCACAATGAAGTAATGCAATCATTCACCAATGGGCATGACTCTTCGTATGGATAGACGCAACCCTTCAAACTCTATAAATAGGGCTCCAAACCTTACAATTTCGTGCAGTGAGACAGAGGGAAAATATTAGAGTGCATGAGAGAAATATAGTGTGTGTATAGATTGAGAATTCACTATGTTCATAAGTGTTAGCGAGAAAATGTTTAAGTGATTTGAATCCTTATTTCGATCACTAGATTTCTCTATATTCTCAAGCGATTGTTGTATAAGTGTAATTGCAAATCACTTATCAATAAAAGTTTTCATTCTTCAATATTCGTTTGTTCGATATTCGTAAAGAATAGCATCCTAGCGGAGGTTCTGTACGTGCCGAGATTGAATTTAAAGCAGACGCAGGAATTACGGGAATTGACGACTCCCATTAAAGAGTGGATACGGTTTGATCAACTTTAGCTTTCACTTTCATACCTTACAACTTTGTTTTGCTTTTTACATATACTTTCTATTTCGACATTTATGATATGTCTATGTGTTATAACGCATATTTCGTGTTAAGTCTTTTATATTCATCAAGTTATATGGGTTGAAGTTAATTTTAAGAGTAGTTTCAGGGTTAACAATATCATTTATAATCACTGGATCTATGATATAACACTGTTTAGTGAGCCAACATTTTTGGAATGATAACTTGCTAAATGTGGCTATGTGAGAGCGACCCGTACTAAGCATAGTATTGACGTTGTCCAGGTTTATATAATTGTCTTAATTCGTCTGCGCTAGATTTAGAAAAGTTATTTCATGTGTTGCACTGCAGCGAATAATTGAACATTTGGGTATTTTGAACCGAGTTTGTTAGATTAGTGTAGTGAATCATAACAGCTTTGTTGAACTTGCATATTTTCTCTGCTATCTTTATTTCGTAGGGAAAATCTATATATTTACATTCTCTAATCTTTCATATCTATATTTACTCATTCTTCATTGTAACCCTCCTATCCAAAATATCAATATATTTTATTTTCTTTCTTTTATCTTCTTTGTTGATCTTTAGAGCTAGTCCTTCCCTGTGGGATCGATATCTTTTAAAACTACATCGCAACTGTATACTTGCAGTTATCATCATTTTTCTATTTGATAAGAGGTATTGACAACACCTATACTTTACGCGAACAAGTTTTTGG